>JARLTB010000304.1:0-67500 GCA_030141615.1 Unio pictorum
CTATAGTAACAATACTACAACTGATGTAGTATTAATACTACAAAGCTATCCCCACCAAACCCATGTAGTAACATTACCCTATGTTCAGGCACTAATTTTATGATCTCTAAAACCTGATGTAGTAACAATACTACAACTGATGTAGTATTAATACTACAAAGCTATCCCCCCAAACCCTTGTAGTAACATTACCCTATGTTCAGGCACTAATTTTATGATCTCCAAAAACTGATGTAGTAACAATACTACAACTGATGTAGTATTAATACTACAAAGCTATCCCTGCAAACCCATGTAGTAACATTACTCTATGTGCAGCCACTAATTTTATGATCTCCAAAACTTGATGTAGCAACAATACTACAACTGATGTAGAATTAATACTACAAAGCTATCCCCCCAAACCCATGTAGTAACATTACCCTATGTTCAGGCACTAATTTTATGATCTCTAAAACCTGATGTAGTAACAATCTTTTCTGTCATCAAAACATCTTTCGACACGAAAAGATTGTCTTTTATCCCCCACTTATTTTTCTGTGCCATTTGGCTATACTTCATATCACTAAGGATGGAGTTTCAGAAATGCCCAGCCAAAATGATATCAGTTTGCCTTTTATGAGAAACCCAACTACTGGACTGGAGGACATGAAAGCTATCAGATTTCAGATTATCAATGTCAGTTTGTTTGAATCCAGTTGACTATAATTGCTACAAAGAGAAACCTGCTGACATGTGATTCTGCAGCTGTTCCTGTGTAGCTGTGCAGGGTCACCTGGATGTAGGCTTTTCAGAATAAGATTTTGAAACTAAAAACTTTTTAACACAATTAAGTAAAAACAACTAGAGAAGACAGCTTATATATATATATATATATATATATATATATATATATATATATATATATATATATATATATATATATATATATATATATATATATATATATATATATATATATATATGACCCAATTAGATGTTCAGGACATTATAACCTCATTGTATTGTTTTACTTTCCACACTTTGTACTTGAACATGCTATCTTACAACTATTTCAAGTCCAAGAAATGCACCATATTCTGTCTATATCATGATTGGCTATGTATGTACATGTATTTATATAAGCGTATTGTAATATGGGAAAGTATGTATGTATGTATGTATGTATGTATGTATGTATGTATGTATGTATGTATGTATGTATGTATGTATTTATGCATGAATGTATGTATGTATTTATGTATGTATGTATCCATGGGTGCATGCATATGTGTGTGCATGCATGCTTGTATGTATGTATGTATGTATGTATGTATGTATGTATGTATGTATGTATGTATGTATGTATGTATGTATGTATGTATGTATGTATGTATGTATGTATGTATGTATGTATGTAATTTCACCTAGTAAAACAAGCTCAGTTGACAGGGAATCAGACTAGTAATCCTAACATTCAAGCTTTGACAGGCTGGCTCAAACCAGCATTGAGCTAACTGCTTTGGTGTGTCCTTGGGAAAAGTATTTGGTCATAACGGTGCTGACAAAATCAACAAAAGCAAGAAACAAAAAGCAAATAGTAAAATCCGGCTCAACAATATAATAGCTAATGAAGCAGACTCTAAGAACAAATACTTACAATAACAAGGAAAACAAAATTAACCTCTTTATTTTTAGCAACTCATTATATTACCTACTTTTATATCATTTAAAAGAAAGTTATTTTTTGACATGATCACTTTGAACTGAATTTCATTGTCAAGATAACTTATATCTGAATTTGTTTTCTACTTCAAAATTCTTGTTCACAGTTGCATCTAGAGACTGCTTTTCTAAAATATTTGCAATGGTTCTCTGGCTTATGTAAAGTAACAAATGATAATTAATTTGTCACATTAGCATAAGTTATCAGCTGAGTGATATACCATACCTTTATTCCAATTCATTGTAATTAAAAAACTGACCTTCTTCATTCTACATTCAGAGTGATGCTCTTTTCAAAAGGAGTGGGATAACATTAGAGGCAGCAAGGTTCAGACACTGACTCTGTTCACCACTAACCCTTGGGAATTAGTTAATGAAGATAGCTTTGATATGCAGTTGTTAGGCTCAAAATTATTTCATCTGTTAGTACAAGTGTTCTATAGCTCTTCTTAATTACAGTCAATCACAATTATCTCTTATCTGTGTTACTAATCAGATTTGCTGGTCCTGGTTGTCCAATGATACATCAATCTCTGTTAATTATCAGAGCACCTGCCTAAGTTGCATGGTCTTCAAAGTATCAGAGCTTGTAGTTCAGAGTCAGCCTTTGTTTAGACAAATTCAAATTTGCATTATGTTTTGCTCATAAATACATGTACATGTATATCCTATATAATTATGTAGTTTCACCATAACAGAACAAGATATATTGAGTTGTCTGCCATAAAATTAAAATCTTTGAACTCAATAGCTCTTGGCTAGTGTCTCAAGTTTGTGGGACCATCCTTTGTTATTTTTTTTTTGTGGTGATATATCAGAATTGGGTGTCAGACTGAGTATTAAAAAAAAACGTTGTTATTAAAACAGAGGTGAGATGGCAGTGATCCCTAACTGAGAGCATTTGAGACTACTTGGCCACTCAAAAACCCAGAGAGAAAGAGACAGAGACAAAGACCATTTAGTTAAGCAAAATGTTTATTTGGAAAATTGATAATGTTGTTTTTCTCAGGTTTTTGTTCCCACTGTTTATTTTTACTGTTAAGAAAATACAGCACGTAATGTGTGTGTGTGTGTATGTCTGTGTGTGTGTCTGTGTGTGTTTTCAGTTAAATCTGAAGCATGTGTCACATATTATGATATTATATTTTCACTACTTGAATTTAAATTAGAATTACAATTAAGTTGAGGAGGGAGTGGACATGTTGATACATGTATATGCTTTCAGAAAGTATATATACTTTCAGTAATTGCAGCACTCCAAAATTTAGGTTTTGAATACATTTGCTATAAAAGTATTTTTTTTATACTACATTCATACATAGTTTACTTGTTTTTAGAGACTAAAGAACAATTACCCATGATGTTTCAGTTGAGAGGCAGAATGGCATTCTGGGTAATTGCTTTAATTTCCAATGTTGCTGATCTATTCTAATTTATATTGCTTTATTTGCACCTACTTAACATACACTTTGATTAATTTTATTGATTTAAATAAGTATCAGATATTTTTCAGATACAAAATATGAAGATTTTTTTTTAATGAGCAAACAATTTGTTAAAATGGTTTACACAGAATTCACTAATAAATGGTAGTCGCTACTCTAGCATTATGTTGAATGTATGTCATTAGTTTAATACAATGATGTGGTGGTATTGCATCCCTTGATTCTGCCACCAATCACAAGTGACAGTTCTTGCCTGGTTTGCTGGAGTAGATTGCAGTCATCCTGAACCCATCTTGATGGGGTTATTCTCCAGCTAATTTTTAAAATCATAACATTTGGGGAAATCTCTAGGAGTGTAGAGAAGATGGCAATAAAGATCTAACCATAATCAACAATTTCATGTGCATGACTCCCCTACACCTGTGTAAAAGTGTACAATAAATAACAGAATGGATCTTACTATTTAGTAAAGGGACACAAGTAAATAAGGAGAAAAAGCTACCAGAACCATATTGCTTGAATTTATTTTAAGCCAGTATGTCAGGCATAATCTCTTACATATAGAACCATGTATAATATGATTATCATACCAAAATGAATTTTAAGCCAAAAAACATTCAGCCCTCACAAGTTTTGTGTACCCATTCCTCTCTCTCTCTCTCTCTTTCTCTCTCTCTCTCTCTCTCTCTCTCTCTCTCTCTCTCTCTCTCATATACTGATATATGCTCTAGTATAAACTATATGTGTAGTACTCAAAGCTATGATGCTGTCACTATTATTTTTTCAAACTGTATGACATTTTCTGCATCAGTGTGCTTCCAGCAAACATGCTTGTAAGTATAACATCTTACTACAATAAACGATTTTGTATAGTAACAATATAGTACTTTTGATTGGTTCCATTTATTTATAGCATCTATATGTAGCAAACAGTATATTTTCCTGTAAACAGTGCTGATGTTATAAACTAGCATAAAAACTAGGTTTAAGATTTTGTCTTGTCAGTTTTGAAAAAAAATCATAGATCACCTCTCTATCCAGATGTAAACATTATATGAAAATATATACCAAGAAGGTCAATCTCATGATGGCTTATAACTATGTTTAAATATGTGGTCTTTCTGATGCATTGAACATTGAACAGAAACCTAATCTCAACGTCCTCTAATCTGTCAATCTTGAACCCAAATAAAATTCAATTCAAAATGTTTTGGTTCTTGTGGTGGTTACTTTATGCCATATTTATTAGTACTGTGTTGATTACCCGGAATGACTGCTGATCATTCCGATATTATTGGTAACCAATTACAAAAATTGGTAACCAGTTACCCCCAACCTTACTTCATAACACTTAAAACATATTTATCTAGCTGTACAAATTTTACATAAAAATATAAAATTTGCATAAAATGTCTCACTCACAGTCTGGATTGCTTCAAACGCAAGCTTTAAACATGAATTGAAGCAATCTAACTAATATATCTACCATGGATTTAGCCAAATGCTATATATGTCCCATTGTCTGTTTTTCTTAGATATGATACAGAGTAATATTAATACCATCTTTGCAGACATACTTTATGCAATAGTATGTATTAATATATCTTAAGGTTTGTGTGTCTAAGTCATTTTAAAACTAGACATGCACAAGTTTTATAACTTCTCAGTTTTATAACTTTGCAGTGATTCTGGAAATCATGATATCGTTCATACTGATTATTGCATGCAATGGTGGATAATATGGCAAACTAATTAAAAGTATTATACATGCCTGAACTTCATGCAAACACAACAGGAAGCTACATCTGTGTCAGTAGAAGCAACATATATGTTTTACTTGATTTTAGAAATTGAATTTGCTGTAATTCTCACCAGTACACAGTAAATACATGCTTTGTAGACTGCAATTCACCATTGATTGTTTTCTCATGAATTATGGGCAACCAGTTTAGAATTTACTGCAATGTGACTTTTACTTTTGGTGCAATGTGACTCGCTCTTTACTGCAATGTGACTTTTGATCTTAGTGCAGTGTGACTCATTCTTTACTGCAATGTGACTTTTGCTCTTGGTGCAATGTGACTGTCACTATTTACTGCAATATGACTGTCACTCTTGGTGCAATGTGACTCTCACTCTGTACTGCAAAGTGACTGTTACTCTTGGTGCAATGTGACTCATTCTTTAATGCAATGTGATTGTCACTCTTGGTGCAATGTGACTCACTCTTAACTGCAATGTGACTCACTCTTTACTGCAATGTGACTGTCACTCTTGGTGCAATGTGACTGTCACTCTTTTCTGCAAAGTGACTGTTACTCTCGGTGCAATGTGACTCACTCTTTACTGCAATGTGACAGTTGCTCTTGGTGCAATGTGACTCACTCTTTACTGCAAAATGACTGTTACTCTTGGTTCAGTGTGACTGTCACTCTTGGTGCAATGTGACTGTCACTCTTTACTGCAATGTGACTATCACTCTTGGTGCAGTGTGACTGTCACTCTTGGTACAATGTGACTGTCACTTTTGGCAGATACACATTCCTGGTCATAAATTTACTTAAAATAGCTATCATTTATATATGAAAATTACAAAATTCATTGAATGTATGCTCTGTGAAACATTCTTGAATAAAAACGAAAAGAAAAACTGAAACAAGAAAATCAGTGGCAATATCACATATTCATAGCTCCATATCTTCTAAGGAAAATCATCTTTATTATGCTTTAAATAGATTTGTATATCTGTATATTAATACAGAAATCATCGTGTCCATTAAATCCTAAGTTCATCAAACTGAGACTGAATTTCAGCCAAAACTTGATGAAATATAACCATTGTGTACACTTTTCCAAGGAAAATCAAGTTTTAAACTTCCTTGCAGGTTTTATCAGGAATATATTGAGTATGTTCGTACTATGAGGAATCACTAACAAAAATAACCCAAATGAGCATATTTAGTAATTATTTGCATGTTTGTTTCAGCCATGTATTAATATTTGGTTAGTTTGAGTACCCATTTCATGATATTGTATTGGATTTAATTCAGTCTTCTATGAATTTAATGTGACCAACTAAATTTGGGACCATTTCTATATCCTTTCACATTAGTTGAGTTTAGGTTTCAAAACAGTGATTTTCTTTTATTTAGGAAGGAGAAAATTTTCAGATAAAATCGACTGAAATGAAATGGCTAAGTATAGTGGATTGGGCTATCGCTATACTAAATTAAAGTTGCTCCTAAACAGCTGTTATAATTGGGTGATCTTTATATTCCTGCAGCTACTACCTTCTTACCTGTATTGTTTAGTTCTATCTATAAACATTCAAGGTCAGAAATGTCCAAGTCACACTGTAGAACAGTATGAATGTTTTTTTTAATACTTGATTCACACTCAAGTGTAACCTTTCCTTCATGTATTTCATCATTTAGAATACTATGTTTAAGCCACATCTCAGCAAAAATCACTACATTAGTCATAAAAAAGAAAATGTGTGTTTCTGGTCGGCCGACAATCTGTTTTTTGTTGCTGAAACTAGCACTCCCACGTCCACAGATTAAGAAAAAGAAATTAATTATTTTATAATCCCAAAATTTATTTGTGCATCTAATTGAGCTGGTTAGCAAAGTATTTAAAGTGTTGAAGTGCTTAGTAATCAGTATATATACATTTCCCAGTATCAATTTTCTTGTGCTTTTTATGGGACTTTCAACACATTATTGGCTAAATCATGCTGAGGAAATTGGAGCTAAGTTATTTTCCCATAGGCCAGTATCAAACCTGAATATCTTAGATTATAGTCCTACACTGTGCCAACTAAGCTTTCTCTGTGTATGAAATCACTGTTATGTCATAGACTGTGTCCATTAAAGTACATAATATTAAAATAATTTCAACATGTTTGCAAATTGGGCTTAGGATATATCCATGTTAGCAAAAATAGGATCCCAATAAAAATACATTAATATGACAATAAAAAGGAAACATTACTGGTAAAGAATGACTTAAGTAAAAATAAGTTTATGTGCATCAGATCAAATAACCAAATAAATAGTAGGTAACTTTTGGCATTACAATGTTCTGATCATGTGTTGTATGCATCAGTGAAGGTTGATTTGCACAAATGTGATACAACTTTAAATGCAAACAATTCTAACAGAACAATTTTGGAAAACAGAAATATTATTAATGTTGAGAAACTGCACTTATTTCATGTTAACATTTTTTATGACACCACTGCCATAGTAGAATGGGACATTTTTTTTATTATTCCTTAAACATAGGCAGCAGTGGGTAAGGGAACCATCTGACTGACTACCTCATAATTCATTATAAGCAAATTACTTTATAGGGAATATTGGTTAACACTACTATTTAGCATTATATTCTAAGCCCAATACAGAACTTAATATTGGCTACTTTACAGAGAGAAACAGAAAGAGGGAGACAAATATGTCAGCAGTCTCTTAAGAAGAGAGAGTGCAAATAAAAGAATAGAGTGCGAGTAGAAAAAAGAACATATATTTATTGTAAGCATTTTTTTACATGTACACATATTTAGTATACACACATATATATAAACACAAATACTTAGACATATACACATATATGCATGTTATCACTAGATTCAACATTTGCTTGTTATTACAAGTTTTATACTGTTGTCAATATTTGCATTTTGTTACTATTTTAAATGATTATTTTCTCTTATTACCAATCTCCTATAAGAGAAATAGCACTTTAAAAATTTACTGCATTATTACCTTTGAAATTACTCTACTTTACTGATGTGTATATACAACTGCTACGTGTTTCTTTTCCTTTCAACAAAAGCATTAAATAAACATGGCAATACCGACAACTGTAAAAGTAATTATTTAACTTCGCTAAATTTGCTTTCATAATTAAGCTGACCATATCATCTAACTCTATAGAGAATGTAACACGTGTACCTACATACATAAAAAAAGATGTATTCCAATCTAAATGATATTCTTCACAGTACCTTATTGTACTTCCAGTTATATTTTATATAATAAAGACTTTATTTAGAGAAGGTAACTCGGTTAGGTACAGAACTAATCTATCTTGAGGCCTTCTATCTGCTATGTACAATATATACAGTATATACAACATGATGTGAAAAGTCTGGCTTGACACTAAATAATTAAGTAATTGTAAAATTCAAAGTATCAAGCCCGGAACACATGCACAGGCATCTGTAAAAACATAAACATATAAGAAACATAAAATATCATTCTGCATTGAAAAACTCAGCTATGAAAATGATGCCAAATTACAGAAAAGCAGGCAGTATAGTTTTGGGTACTAGAACTGTAAATTTTTTTTAAAGATTTCATCCATTTAAGACATTGATTATGAAAAGAAGAAATGCTTGGAGCTAGCCTTATGTCACTGGGAATGTTGTTCTATACCAGTGGACCAGTATATTGAAAACTTTTTTAAACAATTCCTTCTTTGGCCTTGGTATAATGTAATTTTTTCTTCTTATGGAGCTTAAATTTGGAACACCATCAGCATCTCTTTTGGTGAAAGATATTGCTTAGATAGACAGGAATGGCTTTTCTGAAGACTTTATACATCAATTTGGCCTTTCTAAAAAATATTCTTTCATGTATTTTCAAAAACTTTATATTATTTTATTGCATCCTGAAAATTGTCTATACATTGATCTAGAATTAAATGGCAAGCCCTCTTAAAAGTGCTGTTATGTTTGAATTAGAGCTATTAACCCAAATTACATTACAGTAGTCCAGATATGGCTGAATATAACTTTTATAAAAGATGACCCTATATTGAAGAGGAATGTATGTTTTGATTTTCCTCAGTAGCCAAAGATAAGAATTAACCTTTTTGAAATGTGTTTAATGTGAATAGACCAAGTAAGATTGTTACCTATGAATACACCAATAATTCTATTTTGATAGGTCATATTTAGGCTCACATTGCCAAATAGAACCTGGAGTTTGTCACTATCTAGCTTGCTCGGTTTTGTTGTGTTGTAACTAGTAGGGCTTTTGTTTTTCTGTATTCATAATCATACTATTTTCCTTGCACCATACCTGAAGTCTGTTGAGAGCATCTTGTAAGTTATTTTCAAGTACTGTTTTGGTTTTACCAGTCTCAGACAGTGTAGTATCATCTGCATAGAGGTCAATGGAAGAACTTGAAGTTCCAATTTTAAGAGGTAAATCGTTGATAAATAGAATGAATAAGAGAGGTCCAATGATAGAGCCTTGTGGTACTCCACATTTAATATTTTTAACTTTCAGAAAGTTGTTCATTAAAAAAAAATATTTTGCACTCTATCGTTTAAGTAAGAAGTAAACCAGTTTAGGTAGTTTTTCACTGCATTGATTATATAAATACACATTGTTTTTTTTTTCACTATTTATACAGAGTCCTAAAAATTTACAATATTAGCAGATAACATCTAGTGTTCACTTAAAGGATTTCTTAAAGTCATCCAGGGTAAGAGTGGTGTCATCTGCATACTGTGAAACTATATTGTTATTTGTTTATAAGTGTATACCTGTGATTCTGAGCTGAAATATTTTAAAACTATCTTGTTGCCATTTACATCTGCTTTTACTCTGTGCATTGCAAACTGAAAGTTATTGTTCAGTAAAAAAGTTATTGAAATTATTCCTCTGAATTGGATGCAATAGAATTGAAGATACATTCATAACCCCAACATGATCTAATATATGTCTCCCATTGTTTTATAATATGCGAATCTTGCAATAGATATATTAAGTATTAGCTTTTTTTTCTTGCCATCCCTTTTTTTAACTGGTTTCCCCAAACCCATGAAGGCATTTCTCAAGAATTCATCCATTTTCCATATTTTAAAATCAATGATATTTGACATTGCTAAGCACTTTACTTCTAGTACTTGCAGAGACATTCTTCTCCAAAACTGCAATAGTGAAGATTTGATTTGTTATTCTTTGGTTACATATAAAACAAAGATTCATACTGTCAATAAGATAATGAGAAAAGAGGAAAGAGAAGAAGTAAACAAAGTGACAGGTGATATCTAAAACACAAATTGTCAATGTTGTTAAGAGAACTATCTTAAATGTTGCAGAAATATTTTTAAAATGGTAAAACCAATGCCCTGTAATTCAATAAGAGTATTGTTGTGACTATTGTTTTGTCACTTATCTTTTAACTTTGCTTTTTATGTTTACTTTTTATCTAAAATATCTACAGCAATCAAAATGATGCAGCCTGTGTAATCTGCTTCATTGCTGTTCATATGGTATTAGCTTTGCTTTTGGCTTTCCAATGGATACCCTTCACCAACCCCCAACACCACCCACAAGATATTGTAGATGGAAAATTTCTTAACTTAAGGCTATGGCATGACTTTTGTTTAGATATTATAATTAAAGATATGGATATATTTGTTAATTAGGTCTTTTAGGTTTGTATTATTCCTGAAATTGATGTGAGGCATGTACACCTCATATAATGTCTGCACAGTATGTAGCCAATGAAATACCAATAGTCCACTAGGAAGCAGAGCTAGCTAGTTATAGCAACATACATGTTGGTTCAAGGCAAGTAGAATATCTCAAAACTGCATGGATGACAAATATTTTGACTTACATCTAGCTATTAAGTAGACAATGTTTAGCGCATTATTACCCAGGGAATGGGCTAGTGTTTGCACTGTGAGCATCATGTGCTCTCAAAACTGGCAGGCCTTCGAACATGAAAAATGCATGTAAAAATTTTGGGTTGGGGTGCAACAACTTTTTATTCTGTGAACTTCCATTGACTGATTAGGCCAAGTGAGTGATATTCTTATGTTTCGCTTTATTAAGCCTATCCAAAATCATGGACCTTTTTGACCTCGTGTATTGTTTATTGTTTAAAAATTTTATTTGACAGATGTATGCAACATTAAATTTGATCATACAAACTGTCCCTTGCACCCTAAGACCAGTTTTCGTACTACATGATCCACATCAAAGATGTGAATTTTAGATGCTCTCCAACCCGGCAGTAAGCCTTTAGATGATTTGGTTTTCTAACTCTCCTTGTAAGTACACAAGCTAGAACTCCAGTTATACTAAAAAATAATTGCTAAAAATAGGTAATTTGGAAACATCCTTTACAGTTTTGCATGGTTACCAATAGTTATCTTCCTTGTCAAGATGGAAAGAAGGCTAAATGTGCAAGTGTGTGTGATTTGGATTTTTAACATAGTTTTAAAACAATTCAGTAATATCGCTATGATGTCTGAAGTGTAGCAGTTTATAGTGATGTATAGCACTGGGGTATCAAGCCGCAGACATGTAGCTTGATGTCCCACCCAGTCACATGATCCTGACAATAGGCTGACCAATCCTAACACTAACCTCATAATGCCACTAGCGGTTAGATAGGAAAAAAGTTATTTTACAAACAATTTAATTAAGTTAAATATCGAACATAAGACGAACATTGTAGGAAAGGAACACTTCCAAATATTAAATTTTAAAAAAGTTATATTTATAAGTTTTGCTTACATACTTGGTCAGTGGTCTTTTAGTATTGAGAGGTTTGATCTCATCCAGAATCTGAGGTTTTTCATTATTCATTTTTCCCAATATTCTTCTATTACAAAAACAACGGTATCCAAAGATTCATGTTTTACTTTTACCATGAAGTCATGTGTTGCTTTCATTATATCTTCCTTTATCACATAGTTTAAGTCCTTAAAAATCTTCCTTGTGCATTTTTAAAAAAAATTTTGCTTGTGTCCTTCAGGAAATTTATGTCCTTATATCCATATATCAGTATGCCCATTCCAAATCCACTTTAGTGTGATGGCAAAAAAATTTTCAACTAAGAATCATAAAATTATATACATAAATAAATTATTTAGATCACCAGGATATTACAGCAGTCTTTGAAATGCTTTCATACCTTCTTTTAACTTTTTGGAGGGGCCCCGAGTGGCCGAGTGGTCTAATGCGCCCTCCGTTGCCATCTCATCTCTGTCTGCATGGGTTTGAGTCTAGGATTTGGCCAATGGGGGTATATTAGAAAGCTTGCAAGTAGCTTATCATGGGTCGGTGGTTCTCCCCAGGGTTTTCCCAGGTTATTCCTCCACCATTAATACTGGCCTCCATGCATAGCCTATCGTGTGCTGAAAAATGGTGTTAAACCCCACAATAACAACAACAACAACTTTTTGGATGTTGATCTTTTGATTACAAAAATTCTTACCTCAATTAGCAGTCACCTCCTAACATTTTCACATGATTAGCTTATTCTTAAATAAATATAAACTCAACATTGGCAGTAAATTGTTCAACAACAGTTATCAAAAGGGATTATTATTATTATTATTATTATTATTATTATTATTATTATTATTATTATTATTATTATGTCATCTATGTGCAACAAATTGTTTTCCAGCAGTAACAACATATACACTTCTAAGAAATCATGGTCAGATAATGCTATTGTGTTTCAATATATTTAGATAATTATATCTGTAGAAGAGAGCAAATGGATTAGTGTATTTCAGATTAAAGATGAAGAGCATACACCAAGCTATCACTGTAAACATCTGATCCATGCACTCTCCTTACTGAAGAATTTGCTAATTGTGAGCCCATACTTGTTTAGCAAGCTGGTGATGGTAATAAAACACAGTTAGATGCACAGCAGGTGTTAACAACCAATTAGGCCTTTATAAATTCTTAAATATCTGACCAAACAAATAATGTAAACAGAAGAGAGAGAGAGAGAGAGAGAGAGAGAGAGAGAGAGAGAGAGAGAGAGAGAGAGAGGAAGGGTTGTAGATATTTTTATTTCCTACAGGGTAATTTGCTTAACAGAAGGGCAGGCTAGGTTAGCAATTTTTTTTTTTTGGGGGGGGGCAGTGGTCACAAAAACATCACTAGTTCCCCAGCAGGAGTGTGTGAAAAACCATTCTAGTTGAAATATATTTCCTAATTATGAGAGAGAGAGAGAGAGAGAGAGAGAGAGAGAGAGAGAGAGAGAGAGAGAGAGAGAGAGAGAGAGATTCATTAAGATGTAAAACCAAGAGTAGTTTCTGATTGAATAAATATAACTATGTCCAGACTTGGAAATGTTACTGTTTTCCCCAAAAAAACCAGAAAGTAAATCTACTTGTTCCCTTGAGTATTTTGATGAAAAGTTAGGGATTATACGATCCTAGATACATGGATGGGTTGATTTATTAATAATAATGCACATGTCCTCCAAACTGTTCAAGTCTCTAGGCTTAGAAGTTTAGGATATTATTGGAGATGGTCTACATATGTGTATAATAGTTTTATAAACCAACCCCGACTATTAGAGCTTGATATTGAGCTTGGAAGCTGTTTAAAAAAAAAGTAAAATTAAATTAAGCTCAATTAGATCTAAGAGCACCCACATGAATTTGAAGAGTGGCTTATCTCATCAGTTACAATTATTAGCAAATTAAACTCATACATACATACATACATACATACATACATACATACATACATACATACATTTTGCTATGTATATCTGATTTAATAGATATTTTAATTTAATTGTTTGTCAGTTTTCAATTTTTTAATCTGTTACATGCTATTATAATATAAATTTATTCACTGGAGATGATATTTTTCCAGAAAATCGGTTGACCTGAATCATTCTTTTTGTAAACACCAGGTGTAGGCCTGGATCCTGACCTTGATTCAAAATTGGTAGCAGCCACGTAAATAAGTTCTATTTTTATTTTAAAATGATTGGTTGTTGTGAAGGTCATGATGGGACTACATGATTTAAGATGTAATCAATTTTTTTTATTCTTGGAGTAAAATCATTCGTCTAATCAAGGCCATATTCTGTGTACATGTTTTATATGTAAACACGATCACGTGTCCTCCCTCTTCTGATTTCGCAACTTGGGTGATTTTCAAAACTGCATCTTAGAATACGATATAACCTTTGTTTTAGAGAAATATTCTCAGTTTCTGGCTTTTACACTTGGAATCAAGTTGTTTTCTTTTGTTTTAGCCAGATTTTGACTTATAATTATCTTCAGATCATTTGGATTTCAAAAGGATTAATTATTTTTCTCTGGAAATATTTGAAGAGTGCTCATATAGAATTTTTGGAAAGACATTGCTTACAAATTTTATTCGGATTTCAAACACCGGAACTGTAAATGACCACACTGTACAGACTACAGCATATGTCATCGTCATCCATCACGGATTTTCCACCAGGACTCGAACTTGAATTCATTAGAACATTTTGTTATTAGGACTTTTGTAATTTAATTCATGGATTATTCTTGGATTATTTTTGGATTTGATTCTTGAAAATGTAAGTTCTTATTTTTTCATTTTTACAGAATTTTTCCACGGATATAAATTATTTGTTAAATTATACAAAGCTTTTTGTTTTCACTTTTTCTGTGTTACTGTTTATTCGAGCCAAAACATGTAACAATACATACATACATACATACATACATACATACATGCATGCATGCATGCATGCATGCATGCATGCATGCATGCATGCATGCATGCATACATACATACATACATACATACATACATACATACATACATACATACATACATACATACATACATACATACTCAAAGTTCTTGTCCATATGATGTAATCATTATTCTGTAGGACAAAAATGCAAGCCTATTTCTGTCTACATCCATTGTAATAAGTATACCACCTTTAAAAATACTTTAATCAGAATGCATGCAAGGAAATTGATTATTTTAAGAACGAAGGAAAGCATAATATCCCTCACCCACTTGTATTATGGAGAAACCTGGGGTTTGGTAAAGTTATTTTATAATTACTTCAAATAGAGGGACAAATCCCTTGTGTGAAAAGATCAAAGTTGACAGCTGTTGATATCAGTTGCAGAGAATGGCAGTGCAGTTATTTTGACTGACATAGCAAGACGCAAGGGAGGGGGGTTGTTGTTGTTGGACTATAATTGTAAAATTTGCTAGTGTCTGAGATCTGATGGTTGGAGTATCAAACTAAATATCAGCACCTGTTGGGCATTGAATAGGATCCCAATGGCTCTCTAATTAATGTAGAAATGTTTTGACTGGAGAGAGTCCAATCACTAACATTAGCTATGCTAGATGTTGTTCATGTAATGCGAATGCTTTGTATTATAACTGTTAATATCTAGCAGTAAAAGTAAACATATGGCTTATTAAAGGTGTTAGTATTATAAGCTGCCTGAAGTATATCCTTGAATGAATTGCCATATAAAGCTGAAATGGCCAGTGAAACAGACTTTGCCTTTGATGAACTTGGCAATTCTATGGAAAAAAAAATTATGATAATGCTTTAGGAACCTCATTAATGGACAATAATTTATGGCAGGATAATAATATATCCAAAAGTATTGAAGTTCTGGGTACATCACTTATTGACAAATTGGGAAGTTCTTTGAAAGAAGATCAGTCAAAAAGTCACTATGCTTCAGATATATCAGTTGCAGAGAAAGCCATCACTTTTCAAGATGATAACATGACAAAGAAAAATGATGTTGATGCATCTTTATCATCAATAATGTCTACAAAACCAGCAGATTCAAACAGTTGCTTCCAGGATAGCCAGATGGAAAACCCATCATTTACTGAAAGGACCAAGGTATGTAGCATCTTAAATGTTATACCACAAAATATTTATAAACCTTAAAATAAATCCAATGTATTTGTGGATTCTATATTTTCTGCTTGTAATTAATTGTAATATCTACCATTTTTTTCTCAGATGTAGGAGTTAGCAATTACATTATTTTATATGATTCTTCAATATCCTACTTCTCATTAAAAACACAAGCGGAGAAAAGGTAAAAAGAAGATTGTGACAAGTATGCCCAGTTGTGAAACAAGTATGTATATCTAGTAGAAGATGCACCAATATAAGTACAAAAGAAACGTAATAGTTATGCCTGGAATATTAATATGAAAAATTAATGAAATAAATCTGAATGCTGATGGTAATATTATTGCTCCCCACCAACTACCATTTCAAATCAGAAGCAAACATAATTGAAACTACTTCCTAGAGATATGACCTAAGTAGCTTTTCTATGATTAAACATGTTAAATGTGTTTTATTTTAATAATATAAGCAAATATTGCAATATCTGTAGTAGCTAAGCTAAATATAATAACGGGAATTTTAAATTATTGAAGATCATTGATTCAGATATTGATAGTATATGGTTAGAATACTTGTATGAGATGCGTTTGGTGGATCAAAGTAGTATTAACAAAATTTCCATGCTAGTGTCTGCAATGTTTTCAAATAAACTATTTTATCTTTTCAGAAAATTGATAAGGAAAACACTGTATCAGTGGAGACAATGACTCTCTGTGTAGGCTATATGTTGAAAAGAGATCAATGGAAGAGCAGAACAGAATTTATATGAAACTCAAACAATCTCCTAATGAAAGAATTACCAAATATCTGCCTTATATGGAAGAACTACCATAAATAACAGCAAGAGATGCTACTGACATTTTAATTCTATTAAATGAGAAAGAAATTGTGCCTTACATTAGTGTTGAAAATATCTATATTTTATGATGATTAAAATATTGTGTACAAGTACTTCAATATACTGAATATCTTGTATAAATAGCACCTTCAACAATTTCATCTAGACTGTATTATTACTGGCAATACTATTAAACCAGGCTTGGTGATGAGAGCTTCAGAACAATGCAGTCTCCTTGGAACAGCATAATTATAAAAGGATTTCAAGTTTATCAATGTAGAAATGCAGCAAGTAGCATTATGGCATGGGTTTAAACTTCAGCTTTATAGTAATAATACCTACTAATGGTTTTGCAGATTAAAACAATGGTACTCAAGACTGACCTTACAAATATGGTGATATTACTGCAAGAGTTTTCATATAACAAAGTAGTAAAGAATTATTATCAAATAGCATCATTACAACAAGGCTGTCAGGAGTAACAATATAGTAATATTATCACATTAACTAAAAACATTAATGCATATCAGTAAATTTCATCTCTGTAGCAGTATTACTGTATTTACCATATATGTTAGGACACCATATTTGTTGGGACACCATAAATTAATTTTTGAAGTAATTTCTTTGTGCACTGTATGTTCTGGAGCACATCGCGTTTTTTTAGTAGTAAATTTTGGGACAACTTATAAATCATTACAAAATTATTTGTCGGAAAACACACTCCAACTTTAATGTTATTGTAAAAAATATAAAACTGTGCAATTGAGATTAAACTCTCTAGTCCACTGCATCATCATTGCATCTACACAACCCTTCTCCTGCACATGTATGATCCATTATTTCGGTGCATGAATATTTGTTAACCTTTCTCATGTCGTGAATAATTATTGTTGAAGGCAACACATCTCTTGAAGTGGAAACTGTAAGGACCAAAATCAGATTTTTTTATCAATCAGCACCAGTCATGCTAATTCTCACACATTTAACCCCTATTTGATCATCAGTCCATCAAGATCAAAGTGCACTAGAATTTCATCCATGTTAAACTCCATATTGTCAGCAAATTATGTAGTATTGCTACTACATCAGTTGTAGTATTGTTACTACATCAGATTTTGGAGATCAAAACATTATTACCTGAACATAGGGTAATGTTACTACATGGGTTGGGGGGGGGATAGCTTTGTAGTATTAATACTACATCAGTTGTAGTATTGCTACTACATCAAGTTTTGGAGATCATAAAATTAGTGCCTGCACATAGAGTAATGTTACTACAAGGGTTTGGGGGGAGAGCTCAGTAGTATTAATACTACATCAGTTGTAGTATTGTTACTACATCAGGTTTTGGAGATCATACAATTAATGCCTGAACATAGGGTAATGTTACTACAAGGGTTTGGGGGGATAGCTTTGTAGTATTAATACTACATCAGTTGTAGTATTGTTACTACATCAGGTTTTGGAGATCATAAAATTAGTGCCTGAAAATAGAGTAATCTTACTACTTGGGTTTGGGGGAATAGCTTTGTAGTATTAATACTACATCAGTTGTAGTATTGTTACTACATCAGGTTTTGGAGATCATACAATTAGTGCCTGAACATAGGGTAATGTTACTACATGGGTTTGGGGGGATAGCTTTGTAGTATTAATACTACATCAGTTGTAGTATTGTTACTACATCAGGTTTTGGAGATCATAAAATTAGTGCCTGAACATAGGGCAATGTTACTACATGGGTTTGGGGGGATAGCTTTGTAGTATTAATACTACATCAGTTGTAGTATTGCTACTACATCAAGTTTTAGAGATCATAAAATTAGTGCCTGCATATAGAGTAATGTTACTACAAGGGTTTGGGGGGAGAGCTTTGTAGTATTAATACTACATCAGTTGTAGTATTGTTACTACATCAGGTTTTAGAGATCATAAAATTAATGCCTGAACATAGGGTAATGTTACTACAAGGGTTTGGGGGGATAGCTTTGTAGTATTAATACTACATCAGTTGTAGTATTGTTACCACATCAGGTTTTGGAGATCATAAAATTAGTGCCTGAACATAGGGTAATGTTACTACATGGGTTTTGGTGGGGATAGCTTTGTAGTATTAATACTACATCACTTGTAGTATTGTTACAACATCAGGTTTTAGAGATCATAAAATTAGAGCCTGAACATAGGGTAATGTTGCTACATGGGTTTGGGGGGATAGCTTTGTAGTATTTATACTGCATCAGTTGTAGTATTGTTACTACATCAGGTTTTGGAGATCATAAAATTAGTGCCTGAACATAGGCTAATGTTACTACAAGGGTTTGGGGGGATAGCTTTGTAGTATTAATACTACATCAGTTGTAGTATTGTTACTACATCAGGTTTTGGAGATCATAAAATTAGTGCCTGAACATAGGGTATTGTTACTACATGGGTTTGGGGGGATAGCTTTGTAGTATTAATACTACATCAGTTGTAGTATTGCTACTACATCAAGTTTTAGAGATCATAAAATTAGTGCCTGCACATAGAATAATGTTACTACAAGGGTTTGGGGGGATAGCTTTGTAGTATTAATACTACATCAGTTGTAGTATTGTTACTACATCAGGTTTTGGAGATCATAAAATTAATGCCTGAACATAGGTTAATGTTACTACAAGGGTTTGGGGGGATAGCTTTGTAGTATCAATACTACATCAGGTGTAGTATTGTTACTACATCAGGTTTTGGAGATTATAAAATTAGTGCCTGAACATAGGGTAATGTTACTACATGGGTTTGGGGGGATAGCTTTGTAGTATTAATACTACATCAGTTGTAGTATTGCTACTACATCAAGTTTTAGAGATCATAAAATTAGTGCCTGCACATAGAATAATGTTACTGCAAGGGTTTGGGGGAGGGCTTTGTAGTATTAATACTACATCAGTTGTAGTATTGTTACAACATCAGGTTTTAGAGATCATAAAATTAGTGCATGAACATAGGGTAATGTTGCTACATGGGTTTGGGTTGATAGCTTTGTAGTATTTAGACTGCATCAGTTGTAGTATTGTTACTACATCAGGTTTTGGAGATCATAAAATTAGTGCCTGAACGTAGGGTAATGTTACTACATGGGTGTGGGGGGATTGCTTTGTAGTATTAATACTACATCAGTTGTAGTATTGTTACTACATCAGGTTTTAGAGATCATAAAATTAGTGCCTGAACATAGGGTAATGTTACTACATGGGTTTGGGGGAATAGCTTTGTAGTATTTATACTACATCAGTTGTAGTATTGTTACTACATCAGGTTTTAGAGATCATAAAATTAGTGCCTGAACAAAGGGTAATGTTACTACATTGGTTTGGTGGGGATAGCTATGTAGTATTAATACTACATCAGGTTTTGGAGATCATAAAATTAGTGCCTGAACATTGGGTAATGTTACTACAAGGGTTTGGTGGGGATAGCTTTGTAGTATTAATACTACATCAATTCTAGTATTGTTACTATAGCCAAATTCCCTTAAAAAGGACAAGCAAGCAATTCCTTTTTTATTCTGACAGCCTTTATAAACGGGTTCAAATGCTCCTATTGGTTGTAGCTGATTTTTTGCATCATACATGTATGGTGACGATTTAGTTGAAATTGTGCTGTCAAGCGAATCTCTAATGGTTTGTACTTTGTCATGTCTACTGGAGAGACGGTAGTTGGAAGTGATATACATTTGTTCCTTGACATTAGTTTGTTAGTTATCTCGAAGAGCTTTTTGCAGCTGGAACTCTCCGTGACCTTAGTACTATAGTGGGATAATTTGGCTAAATTAATTATATTTGTGACGTTTTTCTTAGCGGCTTCATAGATTTGTTAATGAATAGTGAGTCTGGTGGAAAGCCAAAGCCTCTCTGTTTCTTGGCGATTTATTTTAGCAGTGTGACGCTGGTTTGCTAACACTGATATACCATGGAGAACAATTTTTCTTGTTATTGATACTCTAAATTTGGTGGCTAGGGCATATTTTTCAAGCAATGAACGCAGGCTGTTATCATGTCGTTCCGGTGATGGATATAAGAAAGTTGTTAGGTTTTCATGGATGCAATGCATTCATTTGGTTTTATTTATTATACGGAGTGTTATCCTAGTAGCAAATAGAGGTGGAGGGTTAGGGACTGATACGTCGAGATAACATACAATGCAGAGGTGATCCGATGCAAGTTCGTGGGATACAAGGGTTGATTGCAGAATATTATCATCAGGTTTATAACGAAACCAGTGTAAAATGTGACCAAGTTTATGGGTGGGTTGGTTAACTGGCTATTTAAGATTGAAAACAAGAATGGAATCTAGGAGTGTATGACTTGTATGGGTTTCCAGGAAAGTCAAAGTGAAATTTGAAATCTCCAAGAATGATTAGGTTACCACCTATTGAATTTGCATACTCCAGAAGATTTGGAAACTGCTCCAAAAAGAGAGATTCAGTCAGCTTGTTTTTTCTACTAGGAGGAGGGCGGTAGAGACAGAAAAAATGGACTGACCTTTGTTCCAGTGTGAGTGGTGTTTGGACTAGTTCAAACGATGTGTGACAGAAATTGAAGGTTGTGTTGTACTTAAAGCATTTGATCATGGAATTCTTTGTAATGACAGCAATTCCACCCCCGCGAGAGTTGCAGTGGAACGACTTGATAGAGTAATCGCTGTGTGTTAAATCCGCACACTTATGCTCATCGCCTGATGGTTTTAACCATGTTTCTGTCAGGAAGAAGACGTTGATATTCTGGTCGTTGTTAACATTATCTAATTATGTGCGCTTTTCCGGTGATCCTACTAACTGAGCGTTGAATAGTGCAATTAAATTGTTTATTTGTTACGGACGAAAGGGAGATAACTGGAATTATTCCTGTTGTACACCTGCCTGCTTTAAAACAACGTTTATGTTTTCGCTTCCGCTAGTAATAGAAAAAGTAATATTCAATATCCACATGTTATTTTTAATACTTTACATATAAGAATAACAGCGGTATTATTAAGAGCTCTGATGCATTAGCTAACATCTCCATAACTAAAACAGATTTAATTTTTTTGTTTATTTTTTTTTTTTTTTTTTTTATTTAAATCTTACCGAGCAAGATAAGGTTTCATTGATTTGATGCTTTTGTACAAATCCTCACACTTGTTTATGTCACTTTAAGTTTAGGAAATTTTTCGCATCAGAAAACAACTTGGCATGCGAGGAAAATACGTAAAAGAAATTTGCAATGAATGTAAAATGAAAGCGTCGTTAATATCGTCTTATTAATATCTTTTTCAGCATCAATTGCCTGACGACACTGAGTGTGGGATACAACTCTACCGCTCTGTCTCCATATGACTAGCAGAATCCTGGTCAGATTTACTCAGCGGACACCCAATGTGGGTACAAACAGGGTAACGACACCTATTTATGCAGAGTAAGTTGTTCCCAAATCTTAACAGAATTCATTCTTTAATAATTAAAAACCTTCTGATGATGAAAAACAAAGTCCTTGATGGTCCAGAAAGACGAACGTCAACATTATTGACAATGACACTAAATACCAATATTACCATCATACGGGTACTTACTGTGGATGGGCAATCATTATGACCAGCATGCTGAATACTATTCTCTTTTATTTCTATTCCTTTTCATTGTCGGTGTCACTGTTATTATTGGCAATTTCCTAATTGCATAAGCATTCCCGTAATTGTCTTAGTCATTAACATAATTAGCACTGTTATGATCATTATTATTATCATCATCATGACGAGATGTAAGCCAAAAGAATGTTTTTATATATATTTTATGTAATGTTAGGGAATTCATTTCAGCTGGAACTATTCTTGTTGTTTCAGCAGAGAATCACTTGCCATAACGGCATGGAAAGCATCAAACTTCAAGATCTAAACGAGATTATTTATTGATAATACAACACGGCCTGGCATACATTATCCACGTTATGCAACAATAATTAAATTTACTTTTATTTAAAATTTTTAATCTTCCTGTGCCTAATATTATTGATTATAAACTACATGTGCGCGAGCCATCACATACGCGAGAACTTCATCTTAACAAAGGCGAACATTTCACATGGCCATTGAAACAACAAACAATCAACAGACGAAAATCCAGAAAATATAAAAAGAAAACGATACACAAATAAACCTTTAAAGAAAACAACACAAAATACAATTAAATATTCAATCAATCTGTCCCACTCACTGATCCATTTATGAAAAAAGGATGCTATATTTGAAAGACAGATCCAAAACTCAATGATATCAAAACGCCTTTGAAAAAGTCATTGTTGATGCAGAAATGTGATAAACATCTTTATCAAATATCAGGTATAGTTTTACTATGTTGTGTGCAGTTTCATATTTTTGACATTACCACACGTTAAAATATCACTTTATATGATTCTGATTGGTCCAAATTAGCGCATGAAAATACTCTGTAATATTCTCTTTACTGATCGGCTGCGATCAGGTCTGCTGGATTTTTTTTCTTGTGTTCAATGAACGTTTTTGGCCGCCATTTGTCGCGAAAGCGAATTGTGGGGAAATGGTCACTCCTGTTTCAACATGACTAAATTACCCCCACGTGGGTTTTGTATGTCATGTTTACCTTTCAAAACGAGAAATGTCTAAAACTAGATGACAAAAACGGTAAGAACAACATATAAAACTACAGGCATTTTTTAGGTGGGGTGGGGGTTCAGGTAGTCGGTATATATGTAGCATAAAATTCATCCAATATACAAGCGTGATTTAAATGTTACCTTACAGAAGTAAACAAACTCACCTCTATTCACAGAATAATATGTACATAAACCGGTATCCGAACTGAAAGTTTATCCCACCACAGCATATTTGCTTAATAAAATCACACACTGTACATTCTGCGTTGAAAAACAATTTTGTATGTGTGTAACACGTTGCGTTTATTCGAGAGGACGTTTGATTTTTTAAATATTGTTTGTAAGAAAAGTATAATCTATTTTTAAAACCAAATACTTGTTCAACAAGGCTCACAAAAGCTGGACAATATTCATCTCTTTCATACATTCAGTATTAAAAAATGATCCATTTGAAATCCTCTCTACAATCATTACACGATGGTCTCCATTTGAAATTCTCTCTATAAGCATTACACGATGGTCTCCATTTGAAATCCTCTCTACAATCATTACACTATGATCTCTATTTGAAATCCTCTCTATAAGCATTACACGATGGTCTCCATTTGAAATCCTCTCTACAAGCATTACATGATGGTCTCCATTTGAAATCCTCTCTTTAAGCATTACACGATGGTCTCCATTTGAAATCCTTTCTATAAGCATTACACGATGGTCTCTATTTGAAATCCTCTCTATAAGCATTACACGATGGTCTCCATTTGAAATGCTCTCTACAATCATTACACGATGGTCTCTATTTGAAATCCTCTCTATAAGCATTACACGATGGTCTCCATTTGAAATCCTCTCTACAAGCATTACACGATGGTCTCCATTTGAAATACTCTCTATAAACATTACACGATGGTCTCCATTAGAAAAATCCTCTCTATAAGCATTACACGATGGTCTTCATTTGAAACACTCTCTATAAACATTACACGATGGTCCACTGCACTGAAACAAGCGGTCGCTCGCACGCGCTGAGGAGGTGGTTTCTACATGTAAGCGATGTATACAGGAATGAACCAGCATCTGGAAATATACTTTTTTTAAACCCAGTTCACGACAAAAAATATGTTTTACGTGAAAAACGGATCAGGTAGAAATCCTTAATTTGGAGGTTGTTCGATCTATAAAGTATGTTTTGTATTATTTTGTCTCTCCTTCTTTTCCATCTCCTTCTTTTGCATTTTCTTTTTCTTCTTCTTCTTCTTCTTTTTCTTCTTATTCTTCTTCATCTTCTTCTTCTTCTTCTTCCTCTTCTTCTTATTCTTCTTCTTCTTCTTCTTCTTCTTCTTCTTCTTCTTCTTCTTCTTCTTCTTCTTCTTCTTCTTCTTCCTCTTATTATTATTATTATTATTATTATTGTTTTCATTTTTTCTTTATTATGATTATTATTATTATTATTATTATTATTATTATTATTATTACAGTCTATTTATGCTGGAAATTACACCAACATGTGCACAGTATTTTACTGCCAAATTTCTGGAAGCCCTTACTGTAGCCTCAGCATAGCAGCAGAGAGGACAACATGCGGTGATAGGAAGGTAGACTTTTTTCTTCTTCGATATATATATATATATATATATATATATATATATATATACATAGACGAATATAATAATTATTCAAATGTATTGCTCTGTAAGTTTCATATGGCTTCAGATGTATTGCTGTGTAAGTTTCCTACGGCTTCATTTGTATTGCTGTGTAAGTTTCCTATGGCGATGTATTCATTAGGCAAGTTTTACCTAACCTTTGGAAAATACTATTCTACCGCAAATAATGCATACATTAATTAGTTGAATGTTAATGCCTCTATAAGTTTAAAAGACTATTTACCGTTACATTTGTATATAAAAAGATTGACTATTCTCAAACGTTAATTCGAAACTTTATAATAAAATAGAGTTCACGACAGTATGTTAAAACGCTTTAATTTGTTGTCAGTCGAATTATATTATAACAATAACATATTTGATTTTCAGTGGTGTGTAGCAGGAGAGTGTGTGACAGTAACGGAATCTCCATCTGTATAAGGTAGGTTGGAATGTATGGATAATAAATTATTGTCTGACAATAAATGAAGAGACCTGGGCCGACATCTTCAACGTGTTAATTTGATGCAAATGACGTTATTGTTAGTAAACTATTTTAATATGAGCTGTGTATTGAACTGAAATTTAGGACATGTATTACTAGTTCATACAATTCCTACCTAAATCAACAACGTTCCCACGCAGAATTCAAGTTAAATGTTTGGACAATATATTTAAGTTTCTATATTAGGTGTTCCTTTCTTAATTGTTCAAGGAGAACAATGTGTCTTTATAACATCGATCGATAGTTTTCTTCTGTAGTTTGCAAGTTGATATTACTAGGCAGCTAATTAAACAATTCCGGCATTAGCTTGACTTGAAGTCCGTGTTTCCTCTTTCTCCAAGGACATTAAGACAATCGTTGTCAACTGAAGGTTTCTTAAACGTGCAAAGATAGCACATAATTATCATCTGACCATTTATGAACAAACAGTCACGAGACCATGAGTTCCACCGCATGATGGGTTCATTTTTGGGGTTATTTCTTTCAGGTGTGTATGACACATTAGTAGTAAGTAAGCCTTTCCAAGCCGATGATTGGTAATGCATGCCCCCGAGTCACGAAAAACCTAAATACATTCAATACAAAACTCTTATCCAATATAATATTCTGATAATTCCTTATGTTAATGAATTAGGCGAGATCCATTTAACAAAGCCAATGGAAGTCTCCTAAATATTGTAAATTATGACATATGTTGCTGGAAACTGGCTAATTAGTAGGCTTCAGAAACATCTTCCTAACAATAGCTCCCCATAGTGATCAATAATCACACAAATCTAACAAAGTTATACACGGAGACATTATTGAATACAGAACGTACATATTGGAGATTTAGTACAGTATGTGATGTTTATTGACCTGATATGCAACGATTTCCGCCTTTACTTTATACCCATGGCTGTGTCAAGGAGAGAGAGGAATGTTTGTCTAAAATAAATGATCTAGTTATCCAAACGTACAACAAATGAGACAGCCATAAACGTATCGCCTTAGACACAATAGTTCTTATGAATTTTTTAAAATTATTATTATTATTATTATTATTATTATTATTATTATTATTATTATTAATATTGAGGGACCGCGAGTGGTCTAAAGCGCTCTCCGTTACAGATCACTGCCATCTCACCTCTGTCTCCGTGGGTTCGAGTCTAAGATTCGGCTAATGAAGTTATGTGATAATTTTTGCCATTAGCTTCTCCTGTGTCGGTGGTTCTTTCCGGGTTGTCCCGGCTTCTTTCTCCACCATTAATACTGGCCGCCATGTATAGCCTATCGTGTGCTTTAACATGACGTTAAACCCTACAGCAACATGATTATTAGTGGCAAATGGACAGACATGTACACAATTGGTTGCGAGTCTTTCCTTTAACTGATATAACTATGCAGGGTCATGCTGTGAATCGTGTCAGAGTGTATACACTGGTATCATCGGTGTGTATCGGGAGATGAAAATGTTTAGTTATAAAATTTATTAAAATATGTATTGATCTATTTGTTGTTATAAACTGTTACGGGAAAATTCAGCTCTTCGCATACATCTCCACATCTCTGAGAGAGACAGAGAGACAGAGACAGAGACTGAATTTCCTTTCCTGCGCTATAGTAATTCCGGACTTATTTTATCGCATTTGTTGCAGAAAAAGTAAAAAACAAGGAAACAATCCCCATGTTAATGAGCAGGAAAGCCTCGAGTTGAAATGCGAAAGTTTTGATCCAAGATTAAATGTGTCCAGTATTAATGACTACCCGAATTTATTAAACGTTTATTGTCCCTAAGATATTACCTATTTCGATTGGCTGCGTCCAATTGTCTCTTAACACGGCTCCTCCTTAACCGTTCTTTGTCAAATTACCAGACTTTGTTAATAGGATGTTCTTGTGATGGCCATCTCCGAAACGGTTATCAATTTTTGGACGACTGTATACGTGGTAGTGTTACAGGGAAAGAATATAAAAATGTTAATTACAATTACGGATTCAAATACGTTTCCTTCCGCTTTGTAGTATAATTGGAAGTAGGAGTGCTAAACTATGAATAAACCAATTTTGGGTACAACCCCAAGGACAGGATTATGAGGGGGTACTGGGTGGCTACTTAAGTGATTGATTGGGGACATGTAATGAAATGCGTTTTCTGTGATGGCTGTCTATACAAGCCATCGTCAGACAACTAATTTTCCCATGTAGGTCTTTTAATGTCAAATTTTAATTTTTAATGAGATTCATATTAGAATATGTGCCTTTCCTTACTGTAATAATAATAAGAGTTGTACACCGCCAGCACATTTCAATCAAAATGATTGTTAACACCTTCTATTAGTTTTTTTTTATTCTGTGCAGTGTTAGGAAGTAACGCGTGAACGATACAATTATCGTAGAGAATCAATCTTGTAATATTATTTTTACCGGTCAAATGAAAAACAATGCAAGTGAATTATTTGCATTTCTTTCATGTCGACGTAGGTTTTATTTGTCTACTTCAATGTTCCACTCTTTGCATACTTGCATCTAAATCATGTTACAAAAATGTTTCTCTGTCAGTTATAAATGTCGATGAACTTCACCATAAATTATCATTATGAGTAAATAAAGGTCACTTCAGTTGATACTGGTGGACATATGAATAAAAAATAATAACACTGCGTCAGAAAGATATTTTAAAAATGTAACGGCGGTTTTTCCAAGCTATTCTAGATCCGATTTTTTGTATTATTTAACTATTTTCTACACTAAGGTTGTGAATATGGTGGCAAAGCAGTCGGTTTCAGTGCAAACAATTGCAAATTGTATAACAACACATTGCTGGCATGGTGCTGTAAAACAAGCTATGTGCCACCAACTACCATAGCAACAGCTAGAATACCTACCACAACCACATCATAACATACTACGATCACAATCGCTACTACTACATCCTCAAGAACAACAGTCCGAATAACAACTACAACAACAGCTCCAACTGTGTCCACATTAGCCCCAACTACAATTCAAACAGCTGCCTCAATCACAACCACAACGTCAGCATCCCTTAAAGCAACTGATACCACGGCAGCTCCAACCCCAAGTTCAACAACAGCTGCTCCAGCCCCAACTACATCAACAGCAGCTCCAACCCAAAGTTCACCAACAGCAGCCCCAACCCCAACTACAACAACAGCAGCTCCAACCCCAAGTTCAACAACAGCAGCTCTAAATCCAAGTTCAACAACAGCAGCTCCAACCCCAAATTCAACAACAGAAGCCAAGTTAACCAACAGCAGCTCTAACCCCAAGCATAACAGTTATTTTAAATTTTATTTTTTATACTATTTAAACGCGTACCAGTCACGAAAATAAAAGGAAATAAACTATTAAAAACTTGATTTGAATTTGTGTGTAATCGCATGTGTGCTGCAGTCAAATACACGGGGACTCAAATGTTAGATATATACACAGGTATATATCAGCTTCAGTTATCAAGGCGATGCTGAAGGTAACGGCAAGAAATTCATGTGCTGTTTCAGAAACGTCTGCATTATTTATTAGCAAGTTGGGTTCGGCATTTACAAAAAGTATACCATGTCAAAAGGTTTGCCTGTAGAAGGGCCATTCCATGGTGCGAGCCAAATATCCCATGAGTATGCATTATTGGATAAAAACTGAAACAAAAGTTTCACATACTGATAAAATGTTTTCCACCATTAACAGCTACCGAGCCAGCTTGTATTATACAAATGTAGAATGATAACGAAAGACTCATGCTAGAGACAGATTCACTGGACTTAATATCGAGAATTGCGTAAGTTCGAATGCATGGTTTTGGGTGATGTCCGTCTTAATACATTGATAATGTACATTTTATTGTAAAAATCCCCAGATAGCATTTTCTACATTATACCTGAATGCAGAGTATCTAAAGAGTAAACATTCCGGTAGATACACCATTCCAAATATATATTCCATCTCATGTCGTGGTTTGTTTGTTTCTTTGATTAGGGATGTTTAACGTAGCTTTAACAATTTTTCAGTCATATTGCTACAATGACTAGCAGTGAGGCAGTTTGTAGAGATAGCTAGCACTGGGACATCATGCCACAGACATGTAGTATTATATCCCACCCAGTCACATTATCCTGACACCAGGCCGACCAGTCATAACACTATCCTCGAATTATTGAGCGTCAAGCAAGGCAGCTGTTAATACAATTTTTGTAAGTCTTTCGTATAACATGGCCGAGGATCGAACCCACGACCTCCCGCTTCCGCGCCGGACGCTCTAACAACTAGGCCGCTGGAGTGGTCTCGTGTATTGGTACAGACCCATGGTAACATGAAGGCATCGTGTGTTACTACGGACACCGCTTGAACAATTTATATTGTCATCAATGATATATGAAAGTTTGTGAACAATTCTTTTTTAGAAAGACAAAGACACTAGAAATACACAACAAACAGGCTGGTATGGAAACCATATCTTACAAGAAATGAAGGATATTTTGCCAATCTTATCTGGCCACATATTCCCAATATTTATATGTTTACAATTTACGTATGCTTAAAGTTTTCATTAAAAATGCTTTTCATTTCATCCTCTACGGATTTCAGTACAGTATCTGGATACAAAAAAGCCATTATACATGCAAATATACGTTTAAAAAAATGCCATGCTAGTGCTATACTAGATGATTTCAAGAAATTAAGGCTATTATAAGTAGCACATAGGCTTGGCATACAACTGAACAAATATAAACAAATGATTCCACCAAAATAACCTCGCGAGTTGCATCAATCATTATATATTGACATCACATTACATGCCCCCCCCCCCCCGAACACACACACATGGAAGGAAAGACATCATGTAATATCTGAAAAATCTAGTTTTCTCTACAAGTGTGCATGTAACGGATTCATTTTGTAATCAACACTGGACGCAAAAGATATGAACATTAATCATAAACTTACAGTACGGAAACATATCGTTAAATGAATTAAAAAAATCGTTTAAATATGTTCTCATTATTCTTAAAGGTGTTTAAGATTGATTGTGCTTTCTAGGTGGTTAAGGCAGCCTTGAAACTTGATAATATGGCAAACAATATTGATCAACTCCTGTTCATATCAAACAATATTGTCAACAATATTCATTTTACCCGTTAGAGCTGTTTTTCTTAACATTGTGTCACTTTGACAGACATTCCCTTGTAACGAACACTTGTAAGCCATTGACAGATAATGTAATTTTTTGACACTGGCAATTCGCTCTAAGATATATTCCTTTTTACTTACCACTTGTAAGCCCGTTGACAGATAATGTAATTTCTTGACACTGGCTATTCGCTCTAAGACATATTCCTTTTTACCTAACATTTGTAAGCCATTGACAGATAATGTCTTTTCTTGAAACTGGCTATTCGCCCTAAGAGATTCCTTTTTACTTACAACTTGTAAGCCTTTGACAGATAATGTATGTTCTTGACACTTGCTATTCTTTCTAAGTAACGAGATCTGTCCGACAAGGGTGCACTCTATCTATGTTACTCTATGTTGTTGGAATATAACCAATAAATAGATCAATCTAGAATGACAAAAAAATTGATGGAATTGTTATTCCCAACATCAAAAACACTATTAAGACATTTTTACATGCTGACGATATAAACACAATTTTATAACTACATATGATTTGTATGATAATCTAATTCAATCAATCAATCAATCCGCTCTGCGCTGTCTGGTGTTTGAGGAAACAGCAAGGGAGCACCATTTCGGTCTGTCGGCAGTTATTGCTGGGGCGTTCTGAAGGGTGAGGCCTCTGGTCTTAAGGTCTCTCTGCACAGTTCGTCGCCAGGTCTCTTTGGGTCTGCCACGGTTTCTTTCCCCTGTGTGGTCCATCTCAGTGCCACCCTGCAGACATGGATGAGCCATCTCCATCTCCGACTTGCAATGATCTCAGAGATGGTGCTTGCACCCGTTCTGTGCCGAAGTTCCTCGTTTGAGATCATGTTTGGCCAAAAGATCCTCATGATGCGTCGCAGGCATTTCGCATAGTCCAGGTCATCCAGCATTGAGGTCATCGTCCACTGTATTCCATGTTTCTTGCCCTCTGTGGTGCGGCGCATAATCCAATCAATGGCCAGTGAGAAAAGGATCGGAGAGAGAATGCATCCTTGCTTCACTCCGGTTTCCACCTTGAATGGATGACTGAGTTGGTTGTTGTGGATTACTCTGCTCTTAATGTTCTCGTACAGGGACCTGATGTCATTGACAAGTTTCTTGTGGATGCCATAATGTCGTAGGATCCTTCACATATAGGCTAGGTGCAGGCCGTCGAAGGCCTTCTCAAAGTCCACAAAGACCACATACAGGGATCCATTCCACTCATGAGACTGCTCAAGAATCTGCCTCAGTGTGAAGATGTGGTCGATGCAAGATTTGCCCTTCCTAAAGCCTGCCTGTTCCTGGCGAAGGATGCTGTCCACATCTGTTGTGATGCGTTGAAGAATGATGAGGCTAAAGATCTTTACTGGAGAGAGATAGCAATGTGATTCCTGGCCAGTTGTTGCAGTTTCCCAGATCTCCTTTCTTGGGAAGTTTAACTATGATTCCGGTTTTCCAGTCATTTGGTGCTTTCTTACTATCCCATATATATTGTAGAATCTGGCAAAGAAGCGTCTGCGTCTCTGTGTCTTCTGCCTTCAGCATCTCGGGACACACTCCATCATCGCCAGGTGCTTTCCCATTCTTCAGCTTGTGAATGGTCTGCTTGACCTTCTCAACAGTGATGTCGTCGCAATCGATATCAAGGTCCTCCTCTGCTTCAGGAATGTCAGTGAGTACTGGTGGGTCTGGGCGATTAAGGATATACTCAAAATGTTGCTACCATCTTTCCAGCTTCTCCTCCTCCACTACGACATAGGTTCCAACTTCATCTCTCACTGGAAGGTCGTGGTGCTGACTATACACCGTTTTCATGTCTTTCTGTCCTGCTGCTTCCTCCGCCTCCTTTGCTAGCCTATCGGTGAATTCTCTCCTGTCTCTCTTTGCTGATTTCTTCACCTCCTTGTCTTTTCCTCCATATTCCTTCGACATCCTCTCTTTCAGTCTTGGTGATTTTGAATCCAAAAGTCTTTTCTTAATCTATCTTCTCTCTTCTATGCGAGTCCATGTCTCTTCTGATATCCACTCTGTCTTCCTATTATTCCTGTAACCTAAAACTTCTTATCCTGCTTGCTTCATTGCTCTGTTAAAATTGTCGATGGTCAGCACTGTCTCATCTTCTAGAGCACTAAAACTATTCCTTAAAGCCAGCCTGAACTCATCCTTCACTTTTGGATTCTTTAGCTTGACCACATCAAAGCGTTTATTCCTGGAGACCCCTATCCTAACTTTCCTAAGCTTCGAAGTCACCTTGGCCACCAGAAGAAAATGGTCGCTGCCAATGTCAGCGTTCCGCATCACTCGCACATCCTGCAAAGAGTGTTTCCACCGACCGTTGATGATGATGTGGTTGATCTGGCTCTGAATTCTGCCGTCTGGTGACGTCCATGTAAGCTTGTGGATGTCCTTGTGCTCGAACAGAGTCCCTCCTATGACCAAGTCATTCTCTTGACAGAAGTTGACCAGCCTTTCCCCGTTGTCAGTCATCATGTCTATTCCATGGCGCACCATGGTCCTCTCTCTGTCTTTATTGTTACAGCCAACTCTAGCATTGAAGTCGCCAAGCAACATCAGCACGTCATGTCGATGGATGACCTAATTAGACAGTTTAAAAAATTGTATCTATAATTTACGGCACATTTACTAAGAAATTGGCATAGCAGACATTTATGTTTGATGATCTGTTTAACTAACAAAATTACCAGTTATATAATGTAAGAAAGATATAAAAGCATAGTATTATGTACAAATATGCGTACTATGTACGCATGTATTGCAAAATTTTGAATATATTTATTATGTGTGCTATATGAATGCATGAATCGTGGTCATATATGGCTTAAATATATTAGATTTTGTGAGGCTGTCTGTTATTGTATCATCGTTTACCTTATATCGATAATGTCTCCTTAATAACTAGTACGTGAGTTATATTGTGATTCATGGTGGATTACCGGAATTTATATTTGGCATTCAGGTCAGTGCGACATGCGAGTAATATTGAATCCACTTTGTCGCAACTTTAAGATGGATGCTTGAATCTTTACTTTTAATTTAAAGTTCAAGTTCATATCATTAACACAGTCTTTTCTAGAGCAAAAAATGTACTTTTGTAAGATTTTGTACTGTATTTTGTACCTTGTATATTTGTTATTTTTTATACTATTTACATGCGTGCTGGTCACGAACATAAAAGGAAATAAACTATTAAGAACTTGATGTGACTTGTGTGTAATCGCATGTGTGTGCTGCAGTCTAATACACGGGGACTCAAAATTTAGATTCATACACAAGTACTTAACAGCCTCAGTTACCAAGGCGATGCTTAAGGTAACGACAACAAATTTACGTACTGTTTCAGAAACGTCTCCATTATTTATTTGCGAGTCGGGTTTGGCCTTTACAAAATGTATGCCATGTAAAAAGGTTTGCCGGTTGAGTGGCCTTTATATAGGGTGAGCCATATTTTCCGTGAATATGCGTTATTGGATCAAAAATGAAACAAAAGTTTCACATACAGATAAAATGTTTTCCACCATTAACAGGTACCGAGCCAGCTTGTATTAAACAAATGTTGAATGATAACTAAAGTCTCATCCTAGAGTCAGATTCACTGGAATCAATATCGAGAACTGCGCGAGTTCTAATGCATGGTTCTTGGTGGTGTCCCTGTTAATACATTGTTAATGTATACTTTATTGTAAATTTCCTCAGATAGCATTTTTAGCATTATACTTAAACGCAGAGTATTTAAAGAGTAAACATTCCGTTACATACACCATTCCTAATGTATATTCCATCTCATGTTTTGGTTGGTTAGTTTGTTTGATTAGGATTTTTAACGTAGCTTTAACAATTTTTCAGTCATATCGCTACTATGTCTGCAGTGAGGCAGTTTATAGTGATGTCTAGCACTAGGGCATCATGCCGCAGACATGTAGCATGGTATCCCACCCAGTTACATTATCCTGACATCAGGCCGACCAGTCATAACACTAACCTCTTAATGCTGAGCGTCAAGCGAGACAGCTGTCAGTACCATGTTTGTAAGTCTTTGGTATGACTCGGCCGGGGATCGAACTCACGACCACCCGCTTCCACGGCGGACCCTCTAACCACTAGGCCACCGGATTGGTCTCGTGTATTGGTACAGCCCCATGGTAACTTGAAAGCATCATGTGTTCTACCGGACACAGCTTGACCCATGGTAACATGAAAACATCGTGTGTTCTACCGGACACAGTTTGAACAATTGATATTATCATCATTGATATATGCAATTTTGTGAACAAATCTTATTTATACAGACAAAGAGACTAGAAATACACAAGAAACAGGCTGGTATGGAAACCATATCTTACAAGAAATGAAGGATATTTTGCCACTGTTAGTTGGCCATATATTACCAATTTTTATATGCTAAAATTTACGAATGCTTAAAGTGTTCATTATAAACGCTTTTCATTTCATTCTCTACGGATTTCAGTACAGTATCTGGACACAAAAAGGCCAATATACATGCAAATATAAGTTTAAATAAAATGCCATGCTAGTGCTTTACTAGATGATTTCATGAAATTAAGTCTATTATAAGTAGCACAAAGTCTTGGCATACAGGAGAACAAATATAAACAAATGATTCCACCAAAATAACCTCGCAAGTTGAATCAATCATTATATATTGACATCACATTACATGTCCCCCCCCCCACAACACAAATAAGGAGAGACATGTAACGCATTCATTTTGTAATCAATACTGGAGGCAAATGATATGAACATTAAGCATAATCTGAAGTACGGAAACATATCATTAAAAGAATTTTTTTAAAAATCGTTTAAATATGTTCTCATTATTATTAAAGGTTGTTAAGGTTGATTGTGCGTTCTAGACGGTAAAGGCCGCCTTGAAACTTGATAATATGGCAAACAATATTGATCAACTCCTGCTCATATCAAACAATATTGTCAACAATATGTATTAACTCCTTCTCATATCAAATAATATTGTCAAGAATATGTACTAACTCCTGCTCATAGCAAACAATATTGTCAGCAATATGTATTAACTCCTGCTCATATCAAACAATATTGTCAACAATATTCACGTTACTCTGTTTTTCTTAACATTGTGTGTCACTTTGATAGACATTTTTTTATTACTAACACTTGTAAGCCATTGACATATATTGTAATTTCTTGACACTGGCTATTCGCTCTAAGAGATATTCCTTTTTACTTAACACTTGTTAGCCATTGACAGATAATGTATTTTCTTGACACTGGCTATTCGCTTCAAGAGATATTCCTTTTTACTTACGACTTGTAAGCTATTGACAGATACTGTAGTCTTTTTATACTGGCTATTAACTCTAAGAGATATTACTTTTTAACTAACACATGTAAGTCATTGACAGATAATGTTTTTTCTTGACGCTGGATATTCTCTCTAAGTAACGAGATCTGTCCGACAAGGCTGCCCTCTATCTATGTTACTCTATGTTGTTGGAATATAACCCATAAACAGATCAATCCGGAATGCCAAACAATTTGATGGAATTGTTATTCCCATCATCAAAAACACTATTAAGACATTTTTACATGCTGACGATATAAACAATTTTATAACTACATATGATAATCTACTTGACAGTTTAAAAAATTTAGCGAAGCCTCCGGCTCAAAAATAAATGAGCGAAACAGAAATTTTACTCATTGGAAATCGGAAAATAACACGTAATAACCTTCCAATAGATAACAAAAACATATGTAAAAGTCTTGGAAGTGTATCTATAAAAGAATCGTAAACCCTAAAATACAGCCCAAATATAAATAAAATTGTTAAACACAAAAAGAAAGCGTGGAATTTTAGAAATTTCACATTTTTAGAAAAATTTCAAATAGCACAAACACATTTGTTTAATTCAATATGGCATGAATATAATATTATAGATTTTGACAGATAATACATAATGAAAATAATTGAAACGGCCATTTACGAATTTTTATGGAATAAAATATGCTGGATATCGGGTTTTACGCTCAAAGAGATACAAAAATGGTGGTATTAAGTTTTTTCCCGCTTTCCTCTAAATGTCGCTTACGTCATGGTTTATTATTATATCTACTAAAATTTAGCACTTCACAATGTATGTATGTATGTATGTATGTATGTAGGTATCCAATCGTTAGCGCGCAGGTTAAAAAGCGCGCCGACGTTTGCTCGCAAGACAAAAGCGCGCCGTCAAATGCTCGCAAGGTAAACATTTTAAAGGTCAATATGTCAAATAGAAAAGATTCATACATACAAAGAATTCATACATTAGAAAATAATCATCGGGTATTTAAATAAGGCTTCCTATTATTAAAATGAGTTACAAGGTTTTATGTCTATCACTGTATGTACGTAAGATTTGATAAATTCACTAAATCGGATATTTCGTATACTTTATCCGAATTTTGAAAATAAGATATTCTGATATATCAAATTTATAGTGATATAAACTTTGGCATATTAAGTTTTAATGTTAGACGTCATATAACAAATTTACAATTTTATACTCAGTATTGATACATACAGGTAACAGGATCTTGGCAATCCTTTTCCTTTACAAGTGGGTGGTCAAACCTACCTATGTAAGCCAGACATAAGGTACATGGGTAATTTATGATTATGATTGTATAGTTTGTACTAAATATACGTACAGATTGTTTTATCTCGTTGAATAAGTTGTGTTGACAGCTCCTAATCTTACCTGTTCATACCATAATAGTTTTACCTAGTTAAATAATTTGTGTTGACAGCGCTTATTCCTACCAATTAAACTCCCCACCAACCACGGTTATAATATTTTTACAATTTATACAAATATTTGCTCTTTCTTTACTAAATTATATACTTTTCGGGATACAATAATATTTTTATACTAAGATTTTCTGTTTAAGAAACCAATGTTCTAATTATTTATAAAAATACATAACTTTGACTTTGTATCGTTTATACTGAATAACACATCTTATAGAATCTAATATTCTAGTTATGCCGCCGGCTAAATATAATTTACATGTGAGCGAGTAAATCAATGGGTGGCTAAACAATTACCCTTGTTAGCCAACCTTTATGCTGATTTCTCATTTATAAACAAGATGTCTGTATTTATATTGATAGTCTTGTAAGTAGTAGTAGTTGTAGTGGTATTACACCATTACAAACTGAAAGATAGTAGCTGTAGTAGTAGTAAATTGAAGTAATAGTAGTACTACACAATTAGCGCTTTAAAGATCCTTTAGGAAAATGTACTAATGACACAATGTACTTATATATTACTGTTATTATAATAAAAATAAATAATATAGATAATACAAGTAAGGTGATTGGATGTGGAGTACGTATCATCAGTGCGGATTTGTCTAAGCCGGATTGTTCACTGTTAATACGTAATATTTTAACCAGCAGATAGTAACCCTCAAAGTTAATTAAAAAAAAAAATTACTAAATTCAATTTTTTTTATTTAAACTATTGCATAAAAACTTATTACGCATATATTTCTATAAAAATAAAAAACATATGTCCCATATTTTTTATTTAAAAGTCGGTTAATTTTCAATAACATGATGGATATTTGTCAAATGTTATCAGGGAAAATATCTTTGTAAGTCAAAATGAGACATGTATTTAAAATATGTGCAGACAAAATTATATTTTGTATTGGTCATTAAAACTATTTATTAGGGATCCAATCAGATAATTTATGTTTTTATGATGGTGTGACTTCCTGAGTAACACATATTTGCTTATATAGGCTTTAGTAATTGTTAACAAACATAGCTAGAGGGTACATAGTGAGAGGACAGTGATGAAAACTTTATATTATAACCTATTCATAGATGATTACAACGTTTTGTTGTTTTTTTTTTTCGTTTTTAATTTTACCTCGAAAAACGCGTTTTTTTACGTTTTATATTTTTTGTGCGTTTTTTTATATTTGTCACTTCCATTTTTTGACTTCATTCACACGAAAAAGCGAAACCGTGTGCAGTGAAAGAGAGTGCGAGATGTAGTGTATGTACATGCAAATCTTCGCCTAAAGGAAAAGCTGGACAATATAAATTATTTGGAGGAAACCATAGAATGGTCAGATCAGTCAGATGGTGATAACGACATTGAGTGAAACAAATGTCAATGTTATCTGGACTACGGTTTAAAACTTTTGAATTTTTTTCATATTTGTATCACTGAAACTTTAAAACTGGTAGCTAGCGTGTAAATAAGTAAAAATACTGAATTTAGTGTTGCCTAAAGACAACTACAACGTTTTTTTTTTTTTTTCGTTTTATATTTATTGAGGACGAAATGCATTTTTTACGTTTTAATTTTATTTTAACGTTTTTAACATCTAAGAACCTACTCAAGTTCTCTACTATATCATTTTAAGCTGTCTGAGAATGACATGCAAGTTGAAGAAACAAAATATACTTTCCCCATGTATATTTAACCTTTTATGTAAGGAAACAGTAAAATGATGTAAGTTGAACACAAAATGCATTCAATTTTATTGTTCGATTTGGTTAAGATATTGATTAGTGAAGTGCGGCATTGTGGCCTGTATGATGTTATGGGAATTCTAATGATCCATCTTAATTTATGCATCATTAATTACTAATAATATTTGTTAACGGACACTCTAAGGATTGCATAAGATATATTCAAACAGATAATTTGAGTTTAGCTGTCTAAAACTGATCTTAGCATCATTACATATCCCACATGAACAAATATCCATATTTTTGGCACTTCCATTTTTTTGACTTCATTCACACGAAAAAGCGAAACCGTGTGCAGTGAAAAAGAGTGCGAGATGTAGTGCATGTACATGCAAATCTTCGCCTAAAGGAAAAGCTGGACAATATAAATTATTTGGAGGAAACCATAGAATGGTCAGATCAGTCAGATGGTGATAACGACATTGAGTGAAACAAATGTCAATGTTATCTGGACTACGGTTTAAAACTTTTGTAATGTTTTCATATTTGTATCACTGAAACTTTAAAACTGGTAGCTAGCGTGTAAATAAGTAAAAATACTGAATTTAGTGTTGCCTAAAGACAACTACAAAGTTTTTTTTTCGTTTTATATTTATTGAGGACAAAATGCTTTTTCACGTTTTAATTTTATTTTAACGTTTTTAACATCTAAGAACCTACTCAAGTTCTCTACTATATCATTTTAAGCTGTCTGAGAATGACATGCAAGTTGAAGAAACAAAATATACTTTCCCCATGTATATTTAACCTTTTATGTAAGGAAACAGTAAAATGATGTAAGTTGAACACAAAATGCATTCAATTTTATTGTTCGATTTGGTTAAGATATTGATTAGTGAAGTGCGGCATTGTGGCCTGTATGATGTTATGGGAATTCTAATGATCCATCTTAATTTATGCATTATTAATTACTAATAATATTTGTTAACGGACATTCTAAGGATTGCATAAGATATATTCAAACAGATAATTTGGGTTTTGCTGTGTAAAACTGATCTTAGCGTCATTACATATCCCACATGAACAAATATCCACATATTTTAGAATGTTTCGGATCCTAAAGATCACATTTAGTATATCATACAGGCTGAGAGTGTACCTACAATGAATCTGTAAACCACATTTCCAGGTGTGTTCACTAAATGTATCCCAAAATGTTATTTTCCTCATGTGGCCGCGTCGACTGGTATACTCTTAAATTTTCTCCCTGGAGTTGACTTTCGTACCTGTTTCTTCTTTTTTGAAACTATACTGATACTTGGGAAAGCTTCAGTTTCAGCTTGCAAGCTAATCGGACTCTCTCTGGCTTGGATACATATTTTTGTACAGCGAACCTTCGTTCCATCTTGTAAATTTGCTCCTGTGAAAACTGAGAAATAATTGTTGGCGTTTGTTCACATAATAGACTCCACCGATTTCTTTTCCCCGTGATGTAGAAACTACATATTAGCGAGAAAACGGCAATAGATAAATGGAAAGTAATTAACTAATTAATTAATTATTAATTAATTAATTAATTAATTAATTAATAAAAATTAATTATAATAATAATAATAATAATAAAAATAATAATAATAATAAAGCTGTTAGTTTAACGTACGTTGCTCGATGAGATCCTTGTTCTGTTCCTTGCAAAAGGCAATCAACATGTCACATAAGTCATATAAGTCAAGTTTTAGTAGCGAAGACTTCTCTGAGGCAAATCTGGGGATGGGGATGCCGCTCGTATAATAATTATCAACAGAACTCATATAGTCATTATATTTATCAGTATAGATGAAACCTGGATGTGAGCGACTGTGGAGAGAAAAGGATACGAGTGGCGGCATTCACTAGACCTGCATGTGTTTGAAAGCTGGGATTTCAATTCTGCTGAAAAGAGTCAGGTGCTAATTTCAGTAATGTTAAAGGACTGAAATTCCAGCAATAAAACAATGTCTCTATTATTTTCACTTACAACTAGGAAACATAACATATTAGTAACCAATCCTGGTCAGCCAAACCCTTATATACTTTACTTTATGTTCACCCGTTTATAGGCTGGTTCCCATAATTGAATACAATGAGTAACGCATAACCTTAAGTGACTCGGGCGTGCCCCTTTTGGAACATAACTTGCAAACTCACACAATATATTGAAATGAAATATTTATAAAACAATACATGTGACGTACCTATCTGAAGCGATTTATGATTGCTTACATGCTAATGTTATGTAAATGTTATAAATATATACATTAATGGATGTTAATTTAATGACATATTATATAACATCAGTGCGGTATCATAAAATATGGGTTTTCAATGATATACATATATTACAAATGAATTACTAATGTTTCAAATAAATCGTTGTAAAATACATCAAATGTTTCTATGGTTACATAGGTCATTATTGTTACATATGTCATTAGTTTTAGCTGGCTAATTCTTGTAGTTATATCATTATTCAATTGAATCTTTGCAGTGATTTTATTACTTGTTTTTCACTTCCATCTTGGTGGTGTCATTTTTCACCTTTTGTGCTATGTCAGCGTCAGTTTTAATTATGTTATGATGATCCCCGCTGTTCCGTGGCTTGGTCAGTGGGATCATTCATTTTTGTTATTCAATTTGTATAATTGGCCTTTGTTATATTAGTTCAAGGTACCTATATGTCTCTAAAATAGCCATTGTTAGTTTCTTCAAAATAACCGTTTATTTTTTTGCGTTTAAAAACTTTGTTTTACATTAAAGCCGTTGTTTTATATAGAACAGAAAATATCCGTTTTTAATTTAAGTGGTCACTTAAAAAATTTCCGACTTATGTTATAAAATTCACAGTTGTCACTAATAAGATTTTTCTTCACAGTATTCACTATGATTTGTGGTACTCATTTCATTACCGCAAAATATCCGTTTGTTTTATAAAAAGTCTCAATTACCGTTTTCCGACAACAAAAACAAACAATCATACAGTTCAAAATATCAGCACTTTTGATAATATTATAGTCATAAACATATTGGTAAAAAGAAATTGTCATATTATTAATATTATATTTGTTATTTGTATTTGTCCGGTATCCGCACCTGCATTCTTCTTTTTTCATATAGATACAATGTACATGTTAATATTAATGTATGCGTCTTTATTTGACTTGTATAAAGAAGCATGTCATAATGATACAAACCCATATCGGTTTGTATCATTGTCATAATCTATTTTCGCTTCTCTAACGTCTTTTCACATAATAATATCAAATGTATTTTATTGTCAATGAAGGTGTGGCACAGGGGGCACTTGGGAAGTATCCTAATTACTTTTCTTGTATATGCTAATTCCCCTGTCCGCAACGCATCATGCATATAAACATATATTCTGGTAATTTATTTTGAGTATTTAAGCTTATTCCATATTTCCCATATTTGTTTCCAGTCGAGACTGTTTTATTTTCCTCGATTTTATTTCGAGGTAATTTACACGTTTTTAATTCAATATATATATGCCTCTAATACTTTTCACCACCCATAATTTATTTTTCTCTTCATTTTCTTTTAGGGCTATATTTTACCGATACGCAATTTTCTGTATTAATTTGTTCAGATTGCTATTGTTATATATTTCATTTTTATGTGATAACATAAACCCAAACTAATATATGTATATTCCCTGCAACGGATGTGAGGGTGTGGCTTGGAGCTTATGTAAATATGTTGCCGTTTGTTTCAATTTTAAGTTTTGTACATTCATTACACCTTTATCTTTGTCTTTTTGAAGCCTGAAACGCGATATTTTGCATATTTTATTCCATTAAAAGGCGTGAATCGCCGATTCAGTGTTTTTATGTAATAGAGATCGAAATCAATAATATTATATTCATACCATATTGAGTTAAATAAATACGTTTGCACTATTTTGATTTTTTCTAGAAATGAAAAATTTCAAATATTGCACACCATTTTATGTTTCTCTATTTTATAAAACAAATTGGCCACACTTAAGGGTTTCCTATTTTTCCCTTGATATATGCTTAATACTTTCACATATTCTTTCTTTAAATATATTTTATGACACTGCACAGATATCATGTATTATGTCGCTAAATTAAATTAGATTAAATTAATTTGTATGATAACAATATATGACAATCTGATATCAGCTATTTGATCACAAATCACTTCCGAATCGATAACTGCCAGTCAATTTTTACTTAATATTTGCTTTAACACAAAACACTTCCGAATAGATAATTACCAGTCGTTTATTTTTAAATATTTGCTTTAACACAAAACACTTCCGAATGTATAATTGACAGTCATTTTTTTAATATTTGCTTCAGCACAAAAACAATTCCGAATGGATAATTGACAGTCATTTTTTTTTAATATTTGCTTTAACACAAAACACTTCCGAATGGATAATTGCCAGTCATTTATTTTTAATATTTGCTTCAACACAAGATTTCATCAGAGAGCTCTTATTATTTTAGGAAGTTGTGAAGAGCAGAATCAACAATCCAATATGAACATGTTTGAGTTATCAGTTCTAAACCTATCCTAAAATCGGGCATATTCTTACTGAATCACTTTCGTTCTAATTGGTATTTATTAGTATACTGATGATAAAGTAGAATTAAGATCATGTATTGACGCCACTTCAGGGTGTGAAACCCTTAATAATGACGATATTAAATGGATCCGTACCCGTTTGGAATACCAACACTTGAATTTACGAGCAGAATAGATTGTTGCTTGTTTTCCTAGTTTGCAGCCACAGGAATCACAAATTGTAAATATTCTTGAATCCAAGAGCTGGTTCAACCAACGGACAGTCGAGATAATCACCAAGACTTGGAAGCCATGCGAGCGAAGGGGACAGTCTAAATTACAGGAGCAATCCGCTAAGGAAAGGATTGACTCACAGCAGTGGAATTCTTGTGTTATTCGCGACACTGGGAACTCTAAACTCTAACTGTACGCAAAGCGCGACATTACCAAAGGTGAGATAGTGTACGATTATCATGGTGATCTGGTATCTCACGAAGAAGGAATGAGGCGGTAAGATCAATATAAAGATGATGAAAACCACTTTCTCTACTTTTTGGCTTCCAGGGGAAAATGTACGTCATAGAAGGCGTCAAACTTTGCAGATATCATAACTTGCCCAAAGACAAATTGCCAGGTAGGATGATTAATCATTCCAAGTCAAACCCAAACCTTATATCTAAGGTAGAATTATTCGGTGGACTCCCGCATATACTCATGCATGCGAAAGATAGCATACCTTTATGTACGCAACTCAAATTTGATTACGGAAATTCAAAGGACAAATTATCAAGGGAAGGTGGCGCTAATTCATTTCTGAACGAATAACTTTCAATGTATTTACTATTTCTTATATACTTATATTACAGGAACTTTAAAAAATGCACATGTTTAACCGCGATGTAGTCAAATCAAGACTGGAAGATTGTTATTAGTACAGCCAAGTGATTAGGACTTTCAAATATAACTAATTTGAATTACATTTTAAATAGATTTACCTTTTATAACAATGCATCATTATATATTTTTATTTTAGTCTTCTGAGTTTAATTGATTCTAACTGAGAGATATTGCTGATTTTTAAATATATAATGTTTAGCAATATAACACTTATTTGAGGATGAAGATCATGAATTTTGAAATTGTTTTATCTCAGACGATACAATATCATATTATTAATTTTGCATTTGTTTATTTATTCGTGTATATTAGTCTACCTCGCCGTGCATTCAGAGATGTCATATAGGGGATAGAAGAAATAGATAATTATTTTCAGATAAGTTTAGAAGGACACATACCAAATGATGCAAGGAGTAAATGATACTTTGAGATGGAACAATCTTTCCGGTTTATAAATAAAATAATAATAAATATTTTAACAAGTCTAAATAATGTAATAATAATAAGTTAATTAGTAATGATATATAGCTACTCTAGTTTGTATATTAACTTAAGAAGTAATATTAGCGCTAAAATATAAAAATTAAATGATACTTATAAACAAGTTATCATACAAAGATCAGTAATTTTAAACCACTTATATCTGTTTAAAAAACTTTCATAGAAATCTAAATAATTTCAATCTGTGGAAATAAATTAACATATATATAACTAATAATAGACACAAAAATAATAAAATGATAATGCGGCAATTGTATATATCGTCTTTTTTTGTCGCATACCTGATAATGAGTCTAGCTAGTTCGAAATTCCTCTGAACCTTGCCACCAAATTTTTGATTTTTGGACACATTCCATATCAAAAAGTTGGAATTCGACGACACCGATTGGTGTTGACATGAGGTGGCCGCTTAATAGCCGGAGAAACAAACTTGAACGATCTTTCATCGCAATATACCTGCATGAAATCGATAGGAATATGATTTATTTTCTCGGAAATTACCATTAACCTAACATAGAAAATAAAAGGCAGATATATTATCTTAAAGGTCGCGATTTGTAAAACCACTTAGTAAGGTTAAAAAAATTAAAAACTAAATTAGATAGCTGGTTAATTTTGGGAAACGGCTCCACGAAGCGTGAACCGGGCAACGTTGGTAAATTAAATTCAAACTCTTAACGGTCTCCCACAATTTACAATATATTATGCTTATTGAGAATGTCTATTCTTATGCTTACGCCAGAAATCGTGGAATAGAAACCAAAGGTTAAATAATGTACCGTTGCCATGTTGATCTGGTATCGCACAAAGAAGGAATAAGTCGCACGACTAATACCAAGATAGTGACTGAAATTTTCTCTTCTTCTTCGATTTTATGTATAGCTTCCAATGAACAAGTTCGTCATAGGCGCGTTTGAAGTGATGTATTATTTATTTTCATATATAAATAACCAAACAGTTTAATAAATGTTGAAATCAATTTTATTCTACTTTTATGTTTATGCTCAAATTGTATACGTTTTTGGGGCCATAATGTTACAGTCAGTAGAGAAACTGTCCATTTTATCGGAAAATGGGAACCCGCCAGGCAATAGTTGAACATGGATTTTGGTGGCCATTATTTAATTTGATGCTAAGCCATATATTGGAGAGAGAGAGAGAGAGAGAGAGAGAGAGAGAGAGAGAGAGAGAGAGAGAGAGAGAGAGATAATTCATCGCGCACAGTGGTGTTAGATATGCAAATACATACAGTGGAATAATTATTCCATGTTAAGAAAATCGACAAACCCTCTTCCACGTCCTTAATCTCTAAAACATGCGGAGGGATTTTTTTCATCCCATATCGGTGTATATGACATTCTCTTATAATCTGGTTAATATATGTGAGGTCTGTATGTTTTATGTACAAATAGAATTAAAATTGGATGATAATATTTTTGTAATGCATTTGATTTCAGTTCTTTTTCTTTTTGGTTCTTACCGTTAAATGTCTTTTTTAAACTTATATAGTGTTCTTTGACCAGTTCATGGTGTATTTTATTTTCTACTTCCTTTCAATATGTATACCCCATCAGACGCTTTGTGGACAGAGAGCAGGAAAGTCGCTTCAGGTTCTGTATATCTATTCAATGATACGGCCGCCTAGGCTAACTTTAGGACCTGGATACAAAGTACACCTAATCTACCTGGACATGACAATGCCATTTTGTTTACAGCGTACGTATTATTAAAACATCTTTCAAGCTCCATCCCATATATGATAATTACAGATTCGGTGTTTTTCTCATTAACGTTGGTACGATCATAGATATTCATGATCATTTTTAAACATCATATTTCAAACCTAATTTATGTCCATGTTTGTAGATTTTATTTTAGATAAATATCATTGGCAAGTAACATGTTTACCTGGATTTAAGCTAATCAGTGGTTTCTTCCTAGGAAATAAACATGGTCTACCTGATTTTTGTCGTGGTTATTCGTTATAATTTCAGTAAATACACCTGACCTTGCTTACAGTTTGGAGTAATGTTCCATTAAAATCATGGATTTTCTTCTGAAAAGCTATTGCGACATAGGTCAAGTCGAGTTGCATATAAGTTTTTTCTTACATCAAAATTATTAATTCCTTTATAACGAACATTAAATGGTGGAATAAGTTTTCAGATGTGTTCGTCTATTAATTGAGAGGAATAATTTATTCAAATTATGTGCTGGACTTAAAAAGTGCTTTTTGGCTTTTGGACCAAATTACTATTTTGGAATCATTGTGAATTCATTCCAGGACATGGAGTATTTTATAATTGTAATATATAAAAAATGTAAGCACCTCTGCACATTCAAAGCTACAGACACATCAGTACAATCAGTAATGGAATTCATTCTAAACACTATATTTTGGACTTGTATTAGAATTTCAGTACTTTCTTTCTAAATGTTCACCATGTATTATAAATAAATACATTATCTGTTGAATTGACTAAACTTGTTATTTTTCCTTTTTATGTTAGTTAATTTAAGAATATATAGTAGTAATACAACTTTATTCATGTCAGTGTATTGATTAATTATTTGAATGCAGTTGGTTTAGTGGCATATGGACACAACATAAGCTTCATAGTAGCGATTAAAAGTCACAAAATACAAATGCTAAAAAAAACCAAACCATTAGAAAATCAAAAGGTTGATTTAAAACACACTCAAACATATAGTTCAATAACAGATTAGAGCAAATTCTTCATAATACTGAATAAAAGTTAATGGTTAAAATTTTGAATTTCTATTACAGCTGAATAGCTTTTTTATTGTACAATGTCTTTAAATAATTATTATTATTATTATTATTATTATTATTATTATCATTTTTATTATTATTATTATTATATGTATGATTTAAAAGCTAATGGCAACAATGCTGTGGCCGGTACGTTCAATATTTTGGTCTTTCGATGTGAAATTGTATTATCAGATCACAGGAATTGGTGATGTCATACACAAGAAATAGGATTCATACATTACTTCAACTTACGTTCTCGTGAATGTGGAAATTTGTTTGCATAAATAAACGTAACTATATAGAAGATGTGAGATTTAAATACAAACAAACGAGAGCACAGACTAAAAAAATAGATATATGTGTGTGTCGTGATATATATATATATATATATATATATATATATATATATATATATATATATATATATATATATATATATATATATATATAGAGAGAGAGAGAGAGAGAGAGAGAGAGAGAGAGAGAGAATTTGATATACCTACATGCTTATAAAGAAACATATTGACCTATTTATTTCCTTACTTACTTGCTTATTTCCATGCATTGTAAGGTCTGGCTTACAGTGATGCAGCCTGTACAACATATAGTCAGTCCATAGTAGAAAATAACTTTGATGTACAAGTTATGACCATAGCGGCAAATTAACTTGGACATGGGTAAATATTCTCATTGCTAATCACATATTATTCTTTCACCTTTTTTTCGATCGATTGTTTAATTGTATATCACGGCACACCATCACATCTGAAACTATTATTTGCTTAAGCCAGGAGATTAAACTGTCTAGCTAGAACAAACCGATCTATTCAGTTTTCAAGTGAGATCAGTGACATAGCGGTGTGTTTTAATGCTGACCGAATGGACACTTATAAATAGATAGATTTATTTATTGCAATAGTTTACGTTGAGAAAAAATTCAATATAGGTGACGGCTAAATAACATAGCATTTAATATACAATTTCAGATCATAATGGGTCATTATCAATGAAAGGATATGGCTGGTGGGGTAATGTAGTAAAGGTATTAATGTATATGTACCTATAATCCATGTGGATAGTGATATATGGTATATCACTTTCATACATAAAGCAATTAGAATATTTCTAGAACAATTCGTATAGATTTTCATTTAAAAAATGTTGATCCCAACTTTTCTCAGTCTCGGAGCCTACCACGATGGGACCTTGGACGGCACGGGGAATTTGTGTTTACCAACACGGGCCTTCATAATGTCAGCGTCAGTAACACTATCAAATTTAGGAACATCTGGATTCCAGTAAAACAAAAACCTGTGGAAGTTCTCTTCCAACTCCTTATCATATTTCCAGAGATATATCAATACACTCAACAGGTGACAACCTCCCCCCCCCCCCCCGTCTCTCTCTCTCTCTCTCTCTCTCTCTCTCTCTCTCTCTCTCTCTCTCCTCTCTCTCTCTCTCTCAACTTTGTAATATACTGTGTCTACAATTTTATTGAATCATTAATAAAATAGTTGCCACTTTTGATTTTTTTCGTGCTTACAAATAATATTCTACATATGTTGATTCTATCAGACTGAACTAAAAAAATACGATTTTGCCTCAAAAGAGTCAGAGAGTCCGCCTTGGATACAGAAGACCGTTGGTTCGAAACCCGACCGAGTCATACCAAAGACTTATAAAGAATGGTAGTAACAGCTGCCTCGTTCAGCGCTCAGCATTAACGTACATCACTATGAACTGCCACACTGCATACATCTTAGTGATATGACTGAAGTTTGTTAAAAGATAAGTTAAAAATCCTTATCACACACATAAATACATACACAAACACAAACACACACACACACACACACACACATCAGAGGGGAAACGTTTGATATAGCATTTAAATTTAATTAACCGTAATCAGAAGAAACATTTAAATAAACGAGGAAAGATTTAATTCTGTTGCATTTGTCACAAATATGATATTATTTGAAAACAATATGTAATAAAATGTAACTTATGTACAACCAAGCCTTGTAAAATTTGTCTACCAGTGATATAGTGATGTATAATTTATCATGCTACTTGTACAGATCATTTGTCCAGCAGTGATGTAGTGATGACGTATAATTTATCACGCTACTTGTACAGATTAATTGTTATGTGAGCTGGTTATTTTACCTCCACCAGATTAAGATCACATTAAAATGTTACTAATTAGAAATAGGTGTAGAATTAAATCGAGAATTAATACCTAACCTATATTGATTTTGCATTATGGCCAGATGCCTTATACAAATAAAGTGATGATGATGATGATGATTTTCATTATTATTATCAGTAGTAGTAGTAGTAGCAGTAGTATAATGATCATTATGAGTATGATTAATGTTATTATTATTTTTATTTTTATTATTATCATTATTATTAATTATATTTGTATTATTATAATTTTCATTATTATTAGTAGTAGTATTAGTAGTAGTATCATTATTATTATTATCATAATTTATTATTATTATTATTATTATTATTATTATTATTATTATTATTATTATTATAAGTAGTAGTAATACGATTTTTGTGAGTTTTATTCTTATTATTATTATCATTATTTTTAATATTATTATTTATATTATTAATATGACTATCATTATTTATATTATTATTATTATTATATATTTTATTATTTATATTAATATTATTTAAAAAAAAAATTATTTTTATTATCATTATGACGACTGTAGTAGTATGATCATTATGTATATGATTATTGATATTATTTTTTTTATTATTTATATTTTATTATCATTATTATTAATTATAATATTATTGCTATCATTATTATTTATAATATATTTATATTATTATTATCATTATTATCGAAGGAAAGGAGTTTTCAGCCTGGTGATAGAGTCTTGGCTCTCTTACCAATGGCACAAAATTCTCTTCAGGCCAAATATTATGGTCCCTACACAATTGACAGGAAACTTAATCACTTAAATTACATCATAAATACTCCTGGGAGGCGCAAACAAAAACAACTCTGCCATATAAACATGCTAAAAGAGTATATTAAAAGAGATAGCCATGTTAAACATGTAATTAATTTAGTTGTACCTGTACCACTCAGTGAAGGAATATCATCAGATTCTACTGTTATTGAAATGACAAATCTTTATAATTCAGAAATTATGAAAGATCTAGACCAGAAACGTTTACATTTACAAGTGCAAGAAAGAAATGAACTGAAACAGTTATTATTTGAATATGAGCACTTATTTCCAGATGTTCCTACAAGGAAAAACAAAATTTTTTTAATGACGTTGAAATTGTAAATTCCAAACCTGTCAAACGATATCCATACAGGATGAATCCACTCAAACAGGAATACTTAAAAAAGGAAATTCAATATTTGCTGGAGAATGATTTTATAGAGCCCAGTAAAAGTGATTGGAGTTCACCATGCATATTTGTTCCAAAACCAGATAAAACTTTCTGTATGTACACTGATTATAGGAAGATGAACAGTGTGACAAAAACAGATTCATTCCCATTACCAAGAATTGACGATTGTATTGATAAAATCGGGAATGCCAAGTATGTCACCAAATTTGCCTTTCTGAAAGGATATTGGAAGATTTCACTAACGGAAAGAGCAAAGAAAATCCCGACATTTGCGACTCCAGATGGACTTTACCAATATAAAGTAATGATATTTGGGATGAAATGGTCACCAAATACATTTCAACGTCTCATGAATATGATCACCTCTGGTCTAGAATATTGTGATGCCTATAAAGATTACGCCATCATCTACAACGACATCTGGATAGAACATCTAGCAACAATTCGAACATTCTTTGACAGACTCACTGATGCATGTTTGACAGTTAATGTATCTAAAAGTGAAATCTGCCGTGCTAGCGTAACTTTCTTTTGACATTGTTGGACATGGACAAGTTAAACCAACAGATGCTAAGGTTGAGGATATTTCTAAATTCCCTGTGCCTAAAAATGGAAAGCAATTGAATCGGTTTTTAGGTATGGCCGGATACTATCGGAAATTTTGTTTCAATTTTTCTATAATTGCAGAACCCCTGACAAATTTATTGAAGAAGAACAAGTTCTTTTGGACTGAAAAATGTCAGGAGGCTTTTGACAAGTTAAAAGCCATGCTTGAAACAGCACCATTTCTTGCAGTTCCAAATTTCAGTCTTTCAAATTATCTGTCGATGCAAGTGACGTTAGTGTTGGAGCAATTTTAATTCAAGAAGGCATAAATGAAATTGAACATCCAGTGTGCTATTTTTCAAAGAAATTAAATAAGCACCAGAGAAATTATTCAACTATCGAGAAGGAATGTTTGGCATTGACTTTGGCTTTACAACATTGTGAAGTTTATTTATGTTCAGCTCCTTCTTCGATTATAGTTTTTAGTGACCACAACCCCCTTTCTTTCATCAGTAAGATGCAAAACATAAATCAAAGATTACTAAGGTGGAGTTTGTTAGTGCAGGAATATAATCTTGACATCCGGCACATCAACGGGAAAAAATAATTTAATAGCAAACGCTCTTTCCCGTGTATAACAATACATTATATGATATACACTATGTAATTTATACGAGTGTTTTAATCTCAGGTGTAAATTGGTTTGTGGTAAAAAGAAAGTTTTATCATATAAACCCTTCTTTTTTTTGAGTCATTTATTTTTTATTTTAATTGTTTGTTTGTCAGATTCAAATTTGACATTTTATGTTTAAGATTCATTTATTAGGAGATATTTTTTTAGAAATTGGGATGACATGTACTGTAAGAATAAACACCAGGTGTTGACCTCATTATGACCTGGTTTCAGAGTTGTAAGCAAGCTTTAAAAATGATTGGTTGATTCCAAGGACATTATGGAGTTTTGTTATAAACTAAACATCTATCTATTTTTAGTTGGGTCATACGGTGTGTACGAGATTTTTTTAACGTAAATTTGTTCTAAAAGATTCTAGAAGATCATGTGACCTCTTCCTTGTTTACGTAAAAACAGGTATATAAATTATGTTTTCGAGAGAACTATTTGGTAGAATTTGGGCTGTTAGAATACTAAGTTGTGTGTCGTTTTGATTTATTTTAAAAATTACCTTGTATTGGAAATTATTTCAATTCGTTTGGATAAAGAGGATTTATTTTGTTATTTATCTGAAATATAATTGTGCTCATTGAATTTCATAAGACCAGAACTGACTTCATCACGTGACATCGTCTTCCATCTTGGATGCTTCAATAAGATTCTAACTGGGAATTATTTGGTCATTTTATTACCAGTACTTTTGCAATTTCACTAGTAGATTATCTTTTGAATTATTTTTGGATTAATTTTGAAATTGGTTCGTAAACCGTAAGGTTAATTTTTTATTTTTCTTTTCTGGAAAATGTTTGTGCTCAATAAATTGTTTATTTAATTTTTACAAGCTTGTTTTTTTCATTTTCAATGTTACTGATTATTTGAGCCTAAGCACGTAACACTATACTTATTGTATTAGTGTGTTGTCTGCATCATGTTTCTCTGAGTGGATTTTTTCCCCCGACTCTTTCACGGGTCAGTCCACTTCACGTAGCGTCATGTGATTTAGCCCTTTAACTTCCTCATCTCGTACTTTCCACTTAATATTCCGTGTCCCCTCCTTGTGCTCCTACCCAAGTTATGTGTTCCAATAATTATGATTTGCCCTCATAGTTTCCAATATAAATTATGTGATGTTGTATACTAATTTCTTGCTAACGTTTCCGTCTAAATATAGTATGTTTTTTGTTTGTATAATTGAGTTGTTCTTATATTTAGTGTTATGTCAAATCTTTTCTTTCTATTCTTACTACATTCAACCATGACATATTTTTGGGGGGCGGGAATGTGTGAAGTTTTACACAGTGGACATTAGGGCGATACTCATCACATGCCGTCTCACTGCAACCTCTCCCGTCAACCATGCGTCATGCATTTATTTGAAGTAGAGGCTTTGTATTTTGAATGACCCTAACTTGATCCAGTTTCCCCAGGCACCAATTGATGTTTATGTGTTCATGTTCGTCTTTGTTTTTTAATCATATTTATTGTGCTATCTGTAAGCCATTTGTGTGCTGTTTTTGTATATATTTCCCATAGTTCTCTATTGTCCCTATATTTATTTAGTAATTCTTTTATTGATCTTAATTTTCGTGGGTCTTCTAGTAGTTTCGATAACCTGTTGTTTTTATATGTCATTTCTCTGCTTAATAGAGAATCTGAGAAAATATATGTATAGAACATGTTTGTTTGGCTCTGCTTTCATTTCCTTAAATCTGTTTAGAATGATGGTGTATTTTATAAGGACGGGGTTTGGGAGGGCTAGGCCTCCACTCTCTTTATGTCATTCTATAGTGAGTCCTTGTTTATGTAGTGCGTTTTAAACCCCGATAAATATTTAATAATTTCATTATCCAAAATTTTTAGATCTTCGATTGTTATGTCTATTGATTTTAAAATTTAGTTTAAGTGCACATTTATACAGTATTTTTTTATTTGTGCCCGTTGCATTAGGCACAATGGGATAAGTGCCCAGGTTTTGATATTTTCATTTACTTTTTCCCTGGTTTTCTTGAGGTTTTGTTTTTCCACGCCCTTTCCAAAATAGATCCCTAGGGATCTTTACTTGGCCTTTAACTATTGGGATTGGTAATCCGTGTTGTTTATTTCTCCAGTTTCCTATTAGTAAGATTTCCTTTTTCTCAGGATTATTTTCGACAATGATACTTTTCCAAATAATTCAAATTCCCCAAATAGTTTTACATATGAATTATGGTCTTGTACAAAGTTAGTGCAATCATCTGCATCTTGTAGCATTTTAACCTCTTCTCTGATATTTGAAACTTTGATCCCTTGTTTTTATTTATTGAGTCTTTTTTAATATTTAGAATTTATATCGCTATTATATATAATATCATAGATAGAAGACACCCATGTCTCACTGATCTCTGTATATATTTTTTTCAAGTTCTCGCCCCATTTACCTGTACATACGAGTTCATGTTTCTGTACAGAATTTTAGTCCATTTTTGGAAACTTTTAAGAGACTCGTCGAAAAGGGCTACCGAAACACATTGTAACATAATTGTTACCGAGTGGATGGTGGATCAAATGAACAACTCAAACAAAATATGTGAAAGACGATGTAAATTTATGAAATAAATTATTAATTAAAAATAATGATGTATCAACACAATAACTCATGCATTCAACCCACAATCACACTTCATAACCATACACAATTTGAAAAAAAATTAAATATTAATTCACAATGAACACAGATCCAAGGAACCTCCTGGACAACACAAACGTTTCAAATAAATGGAAACCTTTACAAAAATTATTTTATCGCACGTATGAATTGCAATAACAAGTACAAACATCTATATGTATTAATTCATGTTTCTAACTTTTCTTGAGATTCATGTAATTCCTTGGAATACTACGAGATTCAAAGCAACTCCGTGTAAATATATCCATCCATTCAATTGTAACCACAACTGAAACACACACATGCTTCTCGACCCTGTACAATCGTACGATTCATCAACTGTTATATTTACACATGACAGATATCCTCGGACATCATGACTTCCTGTTCACGCCATATACAAACGTAGACGGACAGACATTCTGACAGACAGACAGTCAGACACTTCAATTTAAACAGCACAATCACGGCACAATCACGGCACAATCAACTACAATAAAGAAACCAAACTAATAATAGTTGTTTCTAAAACAATCTAAAATTTAGATTACGCTATTGCATTTAAAGACTAATAGTGACTTGTAATTCCAAATATTCAACGGTTTAAATCTGCGTTGTAATAAAGGCATCATTACATGAAGTGATAAGCTGAATAAACTTCACTTTAAATAAAACGAAATATAAATTTAGCACTCACCCCTTTGGCTGGAGAAAGAAAATGACGACCTATCTCTCCCTTGACAAGATACTTTAGACTCGTAATCTTTATAGAAATATTCTGCCTTATACGTCCCCAAATAGGTGAGCATAATTCAGGGCAAAATTCCCGTGCACCCCGTGATTATAATGTTCCTGACTTCAAGTGATTTCCAGCCAGGTACATGTAAATCGCTACACGTCGCTTACCTTGAAAAACACTTATTCACCGCAGGTAACGCATGTACGACGAAACAAAAATGGTGAGATTAGTTTGTATCCAAGAAACAAATTCAATTTTCGCCTAATTATGTGACACACACGAGCAATTTCATAGTGGAGTACGCGTAGTTGTTTATAAATGGGTAAAAATGTCTGACACCTCGTTAACTTATGAAGGAATACGTAAGGAAATTTTGAAGGGGCACGTCCTAAGCATTTACAGAAAATACTTAATTGTGTTTTTTGAGGAGCGTGAATTCTTAACCTTGGTTGAAATAAACGTGAGGGCGGAGAGCTATGAAAGCGCGACTGCGTCCAGCCACTTGGAGTGGTAACGACCGACTTGGAAACGGTGAGCATAGAAGGACCACTGAGGTGGCACCCCAGAGACGAAGTGGTCAGAATGGTGGGAGGCCGGGGCCGGATATCCCAGACAAGGACATTTATGTGGGTCAGGAAAGACTCGGGCTCTAGCGAAGGATACCTCGGGGAGGAAAAGTGAGGCAGTGTGTTACGGCTGCAACAGACCAGGCCATGTCGTTAGGGACTATAGAAAGTATCGTCCGACCACGATAAATTTTGTAACTCTGAATACTGTTAAGAATCGAAAAACAGTGCAGCTGACTACTACAGTGATAGCTACGGTTAACGGTGAGAAGGCGACAGTACTGTATGATACCGGCTGCAATTATCCGGCCTTGGTAGATAGTAGGTATGTCAAACTTTGAGATTACGCAGGTAGGGCTGTTGAAGTCCAGTTGCTAAACTGACGAAGAGTCAGTTTAGACGAGGGCTATAAAGCGAAGGTCAGCGTCAAAGGCGCTAAGACCCATGACTTCTCCCATAGATAATTTGCTACCTGGTGAGTTGAGGAAACTTGTATCGGTACGCCAAGAAAGGGACCGATACGTTCAAGCAAGTTTTGACGCTCGTAGCGAAGCAAATAGAGAAGTCCTTAGGCTGGCATATGAGGGTCTTCTTGGAAACAACATGGTCGTGGCGAAGACCAGAGACAAGTTGGTGAAGGAGTTCTACTAGTCTGGTTACCTGCTTAGTATGCTCCCTTGCGTTGCACTCCGCTATACTACGTCAGGCGAACGCCGACACCATATTGTCACTTGATCAAAACAAATGGCCTCACCTAGAGAGATATCGGTAATCTTACCGTGGCACATTTATTGCTTTAATATTCTGTTTGTTAGTGACACAATGCGAATTTTACAAATAGTTTCGATTTGAAATATAACAGGCGCTATCTTGTGTTAAAGCTTAACCAGCAAATCGGCTACGTAGGTATTTTTACAAATATTTATACAATTAGGCGACGACGAAGTATAGGGATACACACAACAAATTTTGTAAAATATTGCACCTTTCCCACTCGATTATCTCAAAAATTATCTTTCAAATGGATTCCTTGATAAAATTTACGTCGAAATTGATATGAGGTTATGTACGGCGGCTTTTTTTTTTCCCAAGATACAGACGCAAATATCTTTTTTTTTTCTTCCCAAGATACAGACGCAAATATCTTCGCCCTTTTTGCCAGGGGTGAGGGTAATGATTGTTTTGCAAATAATGTATATTTTACACTACGTCATCTAAAATATTTAAGTTGCAATTAATTTCTCGACCATATTTATATAAATATGTATATATCGTTTTCCATGACAGCCCAAATTTTGTCAAATATTATGATCAATTTAACATCTCTCTTCTACGAAGGGTCGAAAGTGACATTTTGTCAAATATTGCACATTTCGACTGCATCAAGCACAACATTTTATTTGCTATCGATTACTTGATAATTATTATGTCGGACTTTGTGAAAGGTGGTAGATGACATCCTTTATTGGCCATAGGTTGATATCAATTCCCTTAAATGAAGCAACAAAAGGGGGAGCAAAACACTACCCTTATCAAGGCTTAGTAACATGCGAGCTAAACCCTTATGTCATCTGTTGTTAGTTATCCTGTTCTGTCTATGTTATCACCTACCCAGTTTAAATCCCTTCTAGTTTCAAATTTGCTTTTGTGTATTTTTCTAAATATTTGGCCAGTTCGTCAATAAATTAAGTTATTGTGCCTATTGTTTTGGAATGTACACGATGATAAAGTTTATCCCACCCATTACAATGTGTATTAATCTCCCCTTCTAATGGTTTCCCTCTTCTATTCTTTCCCATTTAACCACTCTTTTATTTTTAATAAAACCGGCCACCCCACCCCCTCTTATATTTTTCCCTATAAAGTTGTTAGTAATTATAAGACAGTCCATACCGCTTTCCCTCTCAGTTTTCAGTCCATTATATGTGTCCTGTATAAATAACATGTCATAGGTTTTCAATTTTTTAAATTTTTCTAATTTGTCCCTATTTATCCCATTTGCGTTTATAAACAGTAAACGGAAGTTTGTGTCCTCCATTTTTGTCTATCCCAGGTTGTCGTATTATTTTTTTCACATTATGGTTGTATTTTTTTTTTGCATAGTCTAACTGTGTGTGTGTGTGTGTGTGTGTGTGTGTGTGTGTGTGTGTGTGTGTGTGTGTGTGTGTGATCAATTTGTGTTCATATATTTTTTTTCTGGGGAAATGCGGGTCATCCCATATCTTATCATTGCTCGTTCGCGACTGGTAAAAATCGCTTGTGATGTTCGACGAGTATAGTGTGTCTCTGTTCGTATTGTTTCCCGTTACTCTTGTCCCTTCGGATGCGCAATCATTGTCTGTTCTCTCCGTTATCCTTAGACTGTTCATTCTTTTCCCTTCTTTACTTTTGTTCTCCCTTTTTTTCCTTGGCTTGTTCTCTGTCTATTTCTTCTTCTTCTACCATATTTATCGCAACGTTTTCTTTAGTGTCCTTAATATTTACTATTGATGAGGTTGATACACTACTAACCTTCTTTTTCAAGATTCCTTTTCACTGGTGCCATTGGTGTGGGTGTTGTGAGGGGTATCATTCCTAGTAGATTCCCAATAGATTTCTCTTCTTCTATCTCCTTTCCCTTTTCACTCAGTACATCAAATATGTTGTGTTTTTTTGTTGTTGTAGTAATGGGCTCTTTTCCCGGGGTCTTAACCACTGTGTTGCTAGGGCTTAGAATATCCCTCCACTTACCAGCACTTGATTGGTTCTGTGTTATTTTCTCCTGTCTTATTTCCTAAGCTGTTGTTGGTGGGCTTTGTGGATTTTTTTGTGGAGAATTTATTACTTGTGCCGCAACGGCACCTGCATAAGTCTTGGGGCTGTCGTTCGGTTTGGGTGTTCCCTCTCTGCAATCTCATAGGTCGTGACCGGTGTACCCGCATCTGGGGCACTGAAGCATTCTCATTAAAGTAATACAGTGTAATTTATGTACAAAATTTATGTCATATGTTTCTTAAAAAGAGTACACACATGTACCTAGAAACATCCGATGTCAGGTAAACTCTGCATCAATTAATTATGGAGTAAACATCAAAGAAAGGTAAAGATTAAAAAAATGTTGTACAAATATGCAAACTTTCCTCCATATTCAAATGAGTGCAAATGAAGATATGTATGTGTGTTCTCAGTATGTATGTAAATTGTGTCTACATATATGCAAGCATGTGTGTATAAATGTAAATGTATGTAAATTGTGTCTACATATATGTAAACATGTGTGTATAAATATAAATGTATGTAAATTGTGTCTACATATACGAAAGCATGTGTGTATAAATGTAGATGTATGTAAATTGTGTCTACATATATGAAAGCATGTGTGTGTAAATGTAAATGTATGTAAATTGTGTCTACATATATGTAAGCATGTGTGTATAAATGTCAACATGCATGTGTAATATATGTCACAAAAGTCATATTTTTCTCTGTGCCATAGAAACTGATTACTTGTAATCATATTAGATATTTTAGCTGATCAAAGTGTACGGAGTCGTATCAATATGACATTATAATCTGATCTGTATACATGTATATTGAACGACTCATCTATTAACAGTAAGAGTTTTGTCGAATATTGGACTGATAAATAACTTGCTTAAGCAATCAAGGAAGCAGCACACACGAACCACCTCATCTTCAGAAAAAGTTTTGAATAACTCGATATTGTGTCATAACACAGTTGCACTAAAGCTTTAAGAACCTTAAAATAATGTTGAAATAAGTATTCAAAACCGGTGAAAAGTGAATTGTATAATGCATGTTTTATTTTAGTGTGATTGGATAAAGAAACAAATCAGATGATGAATGCATTTACATAGCGATGTATGATACCATCTATATTTCGCTATATGTATATATTGTATATCTGAATGTTTGGCGTTGTCATATAGGGTTTAAGTAATGCGTACTTATTTGTGATTCTTTTCTTCTATTTACAAATACAGCATTCATCAGTCCTCTTGAACTTAATTAACTGCTGTCTTGTATCATGCTGGATTATAACTACCTTTTATCCACATACATTTTTTTTCAACTTACAACATAATTTAATTTTCACATTTCCCAGAAAATAGCCCAATAGCTGCGATGACCAAATAGCCCAAACTATATCGAAGTCTCAACAAAAATCATATAAATGCATAATTCGGTTCACGTTCAACACAAAAAACTTTACAAAACGTTAAATTTCAAAATCCCTTGGTACATCAAGTCTTAGAGAAACATGCTTATACAAGTAAAAAAGGTATTATGTAGGGTTGAATGCCCTCTCACATCAGTATTACCTTTAACAGAAAAAATGGCACCCATTTTTAAATCGAAGGTTACATATAAATAAATAGAGTAATAGTATCTTAATTAATATGCTCTGTATACATAGCAAAATATGTGCAATAAAAACTCCTCGAGCACGTTTCATTGGCAAATGCTATAATTTGAATAGAACAAATATCGCGCTAATAGGATACAAGTTTAACACATCTGTACTTTGTGAAAAATGAACCTTGACCTTGAATGAACTTTGACCTTGAAAGACAAGACTAATTATCATCTTATTCTTCTAAAAATGGCAGCCAAGATTAATACTTTTATTTGGAATTGTTAATCATTTGAAGACCTTCACTTGTTAACCTTAATATTTTCTTCAATGACCAAATATTTACATTTATTAGGTAGATTTATTAGGTAGGTTTTATTTTCATAATGTTTTTCGTATAAGGGTTACCGGTGCCTACCTTTGTTACAATTTATTCTTTATGTTGGAATTTTGTATTGACCCAGGTATCTCTGATTTGATTGAATTTACATAAAAACAACCTTTGTACATTATTTATGGTGCTACTAATACCAGACGTAGGTTACATTGAAACATCAAGTCAAATTGACCTCATTTGGGTCTTAGATTTTGCATAGAGCAGGCAGTCGAAACATCGCATGATATGAAATTTTGTATTTAATTTTGTTTTATCATCAGCAGCAGTACTTTATTGTATTTATTATACTTAATGAGTTTATTGAATTACAGAACTTTCTGTATATTTTGTATAGTCTTGCCTTTAATGTAGCGTGTTTTTTTTTCTTTAAATTATTATGTATTATCTTGAAGTTGTTACTTGATTGTATCATGTATGATTTTATTGTCTTATATTATCTTGACTTTATTGTATATTTGTGTAAGAACTCTAAATGCTTTACCCTTTCTTGCAAAATTACTATACGGCAATTCCCTTCCCTTTCCTTGTTGATATCACGTCCACTATAGTTGCTTTGATCTAAAAATTACTGTGATTAATTTTGTAATTTTCTTGATTTTATTGGAGTAGATTTCCACTTTGGTTTTATACGCCAGACAACAATAATTTGTTTCCTCAATTAACAGTGGTCATATTGTTTTTGTATGTGCCATTAAGATGGAGGAGGGGTCATTTTTAACAATTTTGTTATTGTTCATAATGTGTCAGGGTCATGTTTCTCCAAATTGAGATACAGAACGAATTATGACTGTCGATGTGGTTGAGTAGTAACTGTTCAAGACTTGCTAGCCATGGGTCACGCAATCAGCCTGAATCAGCTCGGCAAAAGACATTACTCCCATTGCATCATTAGTATATAGCCTTCCTGTTTTGATATGCCTTGAAACTCCACTAGACAAAAATAATTCATGCAGTGCAAATATATGTGAATTATACGGTTTCAGTCTTGTTAGATATCGAAATCATTAGATTGCAGAAAAAAAAATAAAGCCTGGTCTCATCTTATCACTAGCACCATCACTACCAAGTACCATCACTTAATACCATCGCCAAATGTAGATCCCAGATTAATGACAATCTCATCATTTTAATAACACCATTATCATCCAGTCTAGATCCCAAATCACTGTTGAGATAATCTCATTTAATCACTAACACTATTATCACCCAATCTAGATCCTCGATCATTGTTAATCTCATCCAGTCACTAACACCATCATCACCAAGTCTAGATCCTAGATTACTAACATCATCACCCAGTTTAGATTCTAGATCACTGATAACCTTACCCAGTCACTAACACCATTATCACCCAGTCTAAAACTCAGATCAATGTTAATATCATCCCATCATTAACGCCGTCGTCATCCAATCTAGATCTGATATCACTGTTAATCGCATCCAGTAACTAACACAATCATCCAATCTAGATCTGAGATCATTGTTAATCTCATCCAGTCACTAACACTGTCATCATCAAATCTAGATCTCAGATTATTGTGAATTTCATCCAGTCATAAATACATTCATTCCCCAATATAGATTCCAGATCACTGTATTTGCATGCCATGGGTCTGCTTTCGAAACACCATTGTCATCCAGTGGAGATCCAAGATCACTGTTAACCTCATCCAGTCACTAACACCATCATCACGCAGTCTAGATTCTACATCACTGTTAATCTCATCCAGTCATTAACACAGTCATCACCCAGTTTAAAACTCAGATCACTGTTAATCTCATCCCATCATTAACACCGTCATTATTCAATCTAGATCTCACATAACTGTTAATCTCATCCAGTCATTAACACCATCGTCACCCAATCTAGATCCTAGTTCATTGTTAAGCATGACAGGTCAGCTGTTTGACACAGATCACTCGGTATTTCACAAGTTTTGAAATGGAACCCACCCCTCACCCTCACCATTCCAAATGACGTTCCTGGCGTAGATCATCGCCTTGTTTTATACTAATGCATGGGGCAGGTGGGGCACTTGATAGTGTTACATGTGCACAGTTCTCAGCATCACGTCAGGAACTGGGCCAACATTTTAAACAAACTAGGGCCTTCAGTTGATAAACTGTTTGTGTTAAATATAACAGTTTTGTTAGAATAATAAACTGCAGGCCGAACGAGCATCTGTCCAAACAAACGTCAAAAAATACACCACACAGGATATGGGGACCAATGCCCAACTCGTGTAAAAAAAGTCAAATAATACATCACACAGGTTGTAGAGACCAATGCACAACTCGTATATACAAAGTCAAATAATACACCACACAGGTTGTGGGAATCATGAAACAACTCATACTTTGAAAGTATGTTTTATAATCCTGTACATTAGATACATGCTTGAAGAAACCGTTCTGGCAATTAAGTAAACGGGGAAATGTTGAATCGAATGAATGTGGACACCGAATCGTTTCTTTTCCAGCTTGGCACACAATCGAATTCACATGCCTAAAGCCATAAAATCAAAATACCAATCATACGTAAGTTCTAAGAAGCAGACATTACATCCGCTGCTGGTGGTTCAAAGTATGTGCAAGTAAAAAGCAAAGTTAAATATAGAATATCAAATAAATTGATACTTCACATTTTCGAGTCTCTGTATATGTTACATTAGTCCGAAATTGGCACATGCTTCTTGTTTCCAGCTTATAATGTCGATATGTCATGATTCAAATGAACTAAGAACATTTATAGATCCATGTCACCTGATTATTATAAAAGTGGGGCAACGCGACGAATTAGTCTCAAGGAAATATCTATTATATGAAAATATTTTGTTTTGGAGATCAGATGTTGTGGAAAAGGGTAATTGTTCTTATCCATCTGACAATGAATAGATTCGTATGTCCGTCAGTTTCCATTACAAATTGCAAACAACGGTAAACGTAAACATGACATTTGTTAGCCATATTTATACACATATATAGGTGACCATATTCGATTGTCGTATTATATAGCTTTTTCTCTCACTCCATTTATGTATTCACAAGCGTGCTTCGTTGAGCCGAACTTGTTATCAGAGATTGGCATCTTTCATACCAGAAAATTAGTTTAGTTGAGGCAATATTGTACAGCTAACAATTATACCACGTGTATTTGACGCGTGCATACCTCTTCTAGGATGGAATTCACATATACCACACGAAAATGACTCGTACATACCCTTTGAAGGGTGGAATTCGCATACACGACACACGAACGTGACAAGTGCATGCCTTTTTAAGGTATGAATTCCTATTTACAGCATATGTATTTCCCTAGTGCACACTCTTTCAATGGTGAAACTCTCATATACGACACAAGTATATGAGTGGTGCATACGTTGTCTAGGGTGAAACTCTCATATAGGACACAAGTATCTGAGTAGAGCATACGTTTTCTAGGGTGAAACGCGACCAACGTACATGACCACTGATAGTGGAACTCCTTCCTGTCAAGAGTTACTGCTTTCATCCACAAAACTTGGTTCCTTTTTGACAAGCCGCAACATTGTGTATGTATCAGGAAAGGAAAGCATGGACTTTTATTATAAAAATTAAGTTTACATGATTTTTTAAAATGCCTATTTTTAAGTATTTATTTTACTTAGTTTTATGTTTTTATATACTTTTTAAAGAATGGCTTGTCTTGTAGGAGTATGTATTTACCTTTTATCTGAAGAACTCGTCTTACAAACGGTTTTAACCATTTGTACATATATCTTTTTGAAAATTTCGGACTTCAGACATTTTTTATCAACGTTGTAAACACCGTTTGAAATATAATTGTCGCAGATAAATAAAATGTATTAAAGTACAATTCAATTAAAGTACAATTACTTATTATTAGATTATATAATCAAATTTCAGGACAAGAGAGTACCGCTTACCATTGTAAATTAGTTATTGAAAATTTTGACTTAAAATTTTATTAAATCAAGAATTTTGTTATACTAATTTTTTAAGCACAAGTCAAACTCTGAACATTAATAATGCGTCAATTTATTTTCGTCCCACATATAACATCGAATTGACACACGTAGGTTACAGGAAAAGGGAATTTAGCCGGAACAAAATCTAAAATATGTGTGCCTGGGAAAGAGCTGATTTGGCCATCTTGGCAACTTACGGTTTTTTTCCCATATGGGTATTTCCTCCATATATTTTTAAACATTCAACTTAAAAAGAGCTTACCAAAAACTGTTCATTGTAATTAAGTACTACTGTTAGGAATATCTTGGTTACATTAAGGTAATGCAAAATAGGTGTAAACGTTTACTCTATTGATATTAGCGCAAGTATTTCAATTTTTACTAGTTTCCAAAATTTGACCTAATAATTAGAAGTACTTTTAGCAGTTATAACTAAATACAATTAAATTTATTCTCTACTTAATAATTGTCATTTAATAAAAATAGTGTATAAATGTCCAAGATAGGAACATAAAACCTAATTAGTTATTTTCATGGGTTATTGTGTCTAGTAAATTGATTGTGTCCTTTGGCTTATCGAACACAAATATTTTTTGTCTTAAGGTGATATCTGTAGTCACTTCAATATATATGTTTGCTCTGACTTATATGTTTGTAATTATCTTTATTTGTAATGATACAAATCTCTTGAAAATATGGAATCGTTTTATTCCTTCACACTTTCACAAAATGACATTTGTTTTACTTATTCTTCATAGTCACAGCAAGATACACTTGTTCAACTAATTCTTCACACAATCTCAGAAAGACGCTTCTTCGACTTATTTATCACACAGTCAAGGAAAGACACTTGTTTGTCTTATTCTTCATACAGACAAGGAACGACGCTCGTCTTATTCTTCACACAGTCTCAAAAAGACACTTGTTCGTCTTATTCCTCACAATCACAGAGAGACACTTAGTCTTCTTCTTCATACAGTCAAGGAAAGACACTTGTTTTTATTCTTCATACAGTCGCAGACATATGCTTCGTAGTATTCTTAACACAGTCAAGTAAAGTTGCTTTGTCTTATTCTTCACACAGTCAAGTAAAGACGCTGCGTCTATTTTGCACAAGTTCTCAGAAGGACGTTTCGTCGTATTCAGTCAAAAAACGAAAGGTATTCAATTTCTTTACACAGTCAAGTAAATACTTGTTCGTCTTATACTTCAATCATTCAAAGATAGACAACTGTTCGTCTTATTCTTCTCATGGTCGCAGAAAGATATTTGATTGTTTTATTCTTCACACAGTCACGGAAAGACATGTGCTCTTCAAAAAATATTAGTTTGCATAATTAATACATGATAGATCCTCGTTTACGTTTTTTTTGGGGGGGTGTGGGTGTCAATGCCTTTCTCTACAGATTAAAGCTATATATGAAGCACACACAAAACCACGATAAACCAGGATCATGTAGTTTTGCGATAACAAAAGACCAAGCTGTATGAGGTGTATACTGTCGCTGGACATTATAAAAATACTTGAAACCGATGAGCATAACAACGTTACAGGTTAAGCAACATAAAACATGACATTCTAATAATTAATACATAAAGGGAAACATATCATATACGAGAAAAGACATGTCAGCCATTCTGTTCAAATAAAGGTTTTGGATAGGAAAAAAAAAACGCTTTGCCGTTATAATACATATCTCAGTACAGTTTCCACAGTGTGCGACTTCAAAACGTTTTCTCTACTGAAGACAGGCTACAATTAAAAACTCTTTCTCGTTGGGATAAAAGGGCCGAAAATACGCCATCTCTCTCTGTCTCTTTCTGTTTCTCTGTCTCTCTGTCTCTGTCTCTCTCTCTCTCTCTTTCTCTCTCTGTCTCTGTCTCTGTCTCTCTCTCTCTCTCTCTCTCTCTCTCTCTCTATATATATATATATATATATATATATATATATATATATATATATATATATATATATATATATATATTATGATAGTTGTCTTCCGATAATCGTCTAACCTAGATGTCAGACCAACAGTAGTAACCGTGGTCTAATGAAAGCAAAATAACATTGCTTAAGTTACATTAATAATAGAAACTTAGAATTTCAAGGTATGGTCCAAACTCTATAGAAATAATATAAATTCTTATTTTAAGGTTTTTAATAAAATCTTCATGACGTTTCTTAGTAAGCATAGTGTTCTGAAGAATCTGATTTTTACTACGTCTGGCCATCCAGATATTTAGTTCTCATACTTACTAAGTATAGTGTTCAATGCATCTTCTTTATGCTCAACATGTCTCTAGAAATGTTGCATACTCAGCGTGTGTTAGTTATGTCTTGATGTATGTTT
>JARLTB010000304.1:72500-195000 GCA_030141615.1 Unio pictorum
CACACAATAACCCATGAAAATAGCTAATTAGGTCTTGTGTTCCTATCTTTGACATTTATACACTATTTTTATTAAATGACATTTATTAAGTAGAGAATAAATTTAATTTTATTTAGTTATAACTGGTAAAAGTATTTCTAATTATTAGCTCAAATTTTGGAAACTAGTAAAAATTGAAATACTTGCGCTAATATCAATCGAGTAAACGTTTACACCTTTTTTGCATTGCATTAATGTAACCAAGATATTCCTAACAGTAGTAATTAATTACAATGAACAGTTTTTGGTAAGCTCTTTTAAGTTGAATGTTTAAAAATATATGGAGGAAATACCCATATGGGAAAATAAAACTGTAAGTTGCCAAGATGACCAAATCAGCTCTTTTACAGGCACACAAATTTTAGATTTTATTCCGGCTAAATTCCTTTTTCCTGTAAATTACGTGTGTCAAATCGATGTTATATGTGGGACGAAAATGAACTGACGCATTAATAATGTTCAGAGTTAGACTTGTGTTTAAAAAATATGTATAACAAAATTCTTGATTTAATAAACTTTTAAATCAAAATTTTCAATAACTAATTTACAATAGTAAACGGTACTCTCTTGTCCTGAAATTAGATTATATAATCTAATAATAAGTAAACTGAATTGTACTTTAATACATTTTATTTTTCTGCGACAATTATATTTCAAACGGTGTTTACAAGGTTGATAAAATTTCTCAAGTCTAAAATTTTCAAAAAGATATATGTACAAGTGGTTAAAACCGTTTGTAAGACGAGTTCTTCTGATTAAAGGTAAATACATACTCCTCTAAGACAAGCTCTTCTTTAAAAAGTATATAAATATATGAAACTAAGTAAAATATATACTTAAAAATAGCCATTTAAAAAAAATCATGTAAACCTAATTTTTATAATCAAAGTCAAAGCTTTCATTTCGTGATACATACAAAATGTTGCGGCTTGTGATTGTAGCATGTTCTGCTGTGGCTGTGGTAGGTGTTCTAGCTGGTCATGGTAGTTGGTGGCACTTAGCATGTTTTACAGCAATATGCCAGCGATGTGTTGTCATACAAATGGCAATGGTTTGCATTGCAACCGGCTGCTATGTCACCATATTCACAACCTTGGTATAGAAAATAGTTAAATAATACGAAAAATCGGATCTAGAATAGCTTGGAAAAACCGCCGTTACATTTTCAAAATATCTTTCTGACGCAGTGTTAATATTTTCAATTCATATGTCCACCAGTATCAACTTAAGTGACCTTTGTTTTCTTATAATAATAATTTATGGTGAAGTTCAATCCAATGAACGACAGTTCTAACTGACAGAAAAACATTTTTGTAACATGATTTAGATGCAAGTATGCAAAGAGTGAAACATTGAAGTAGACAAATAAAACCTACGTCGACATGAAAGAAATGCAAATAATTCACTTGCATTGTTTTTCATTTGACCGGTAAAAATAATATTACAAGATTGATTCTCTACGATAATTTTATCGTTCACGCGTTACTTCCTAACACTGCACTGAGTACAAATAAACTAATAGAAGGTGAGAACAATCATTTTGATTGAAATGTGCTGGCGGTGTACAACTCTTATTATAATTACAGTAAGGAAACACAAATAGTCTAATATGAATCTCATTAAAATTAAAATTTGGCATAAAAAGACCTACATGGGAAAATTAGTTGTCTGACGATGGCTTGTATAGCCATGGCTGTCCATCACACGCAGAAAACGCTTTTCATTACATGTCCCCAATCAATCACTTAAGTAGCCAACCAATACCCCCTTATAATCCTGTCCTAGGGGTTGTACCCAAAATTGGTTTATTCATAGTTTAGCACTCCTCCTTTCAATTATACTACAAAGCTGGAGGAAACGTATTTGAATCCGTAATTGTAATTAACATTTTTTTAATATTCTTTCCCTGTAACACGACCACGTATACAGTCGTCCAATACTTGATAACCGCCTCAGAGATGGCCATGACAAGAACATCCTATTAACAAAGTCTGGTAAATTGACAAAGAACGGTTTAGGAGTAGCCGTGTTAAGAGACAATTGGAAGCAGCCAATCGAAATAGATAATATCTTAGGGACAAAAACGTTTAATAAATTCGGGGAGTCATTAATACCGGACACATTTAATCTTGAAGGAAAACTTTCGCATTTCAACTCGAGGCTTTCCTGTTCATTAACATGGGGTTTGTTTCCTTGTTTTTTACTTTTTCTCCAACAAATGCGATAAATTCAGTCTCTGTCTCTGTCTCTCTGTCTCTCTCAGAGATGTGTAGATGTATGCGAATAGCTGAATTTTCCCGTAACAGTTTATAACAACAAATAGATCAATACATATTTTAATAAAATTTATAACTAAACATTTTCATCTCCCGATACTCACCGATGATACCAGTGTATACACTCTGACACGATTCACAGCATGGCTTTTCATAGTTATAGCAGTTAAAGGAAGAATTTTCAACCAACTGTGTACATGTTAGTCCTTTTGCCACTATCCCAGGCTGGTCTCCGAATGGACAAGTATCTGATATAAAAGAAATAATAATAATAATAATAATAATAATAATAATAATAATAATAATAATAATAATAATAATAATAATAATAATGTTGTAGGGTTTAACGTCACTTTAAAGCACACGATAGGCTATACATGGCGTTCAGAATTAATGGTGGACAAAGAAGCCGGGACAACCCGTAAAGAACCATCGAAACAGGAGAAGCTAATGGCAAGCATTATTACATAACTTCATTAGCCGAATCTTAGACTCGAACCCACGGAGACAGAGGTGAGATGGCAGTGACCTGTAACGTCGAGCCCTTTAGACCACTCGCGGTCCCTGAATAATAATAATAATAATAATAATAATAATAATAATAATAATAATAATAATAATATTAATAATAATAATAATAATAATAATAAAAGTAATAATAATAATAATAATAATAAATAACAATAAAAATAATAATAATAATAATAATAATAATTTTAAAAAATTTATAATAATACTAATAGTGCTACTACTACAAATACTACTAAGAAAATAATAATTATGATAATTATACTACTACAACTACTAATAAAATTAGTAATAATAATAATAATATCAATAATAATAACAATAATAATAATAATTTTAAAAAATGAATAATAATACTACTAATGATACTACTACTACTAATACAATAATAATTATAATAATTCTACTACTACAACTACTAATAAAACTAGTAATAATAATAATAATAATATCAATGGTATCAATAATGATATTGGTGATGTGCGACAGGGTACAGTTCATCTTAATATCAACTCTTCCTTGCACACTTGATTAACTATTGGTGTCTAAGGCGGTACGTTTATGGCTGTCTCATTTGTTGTACTTCTGGATAACTACATCGTTTATTTTAGACAAATATTCCTCTCTGTCCTTGTCACAGCCAAGGGTATAAAGTAAAGGCGGAAATCGTTGCATATCAGGTCAATAAACATCACATACTATACTAAATCTCCAATATGTACGTTCTGTATTCAATAATGTCTCCGTGTATATCTTTGTTAGATTTGTGTGATTATTGATACCTATGGGGAGCTATTGGTAGGAAGATGTTTCTGAAGCCTACTAATTAGCCAGTTTCCAGCAACATATGTCATAATTTACAATATTTAGGAGACTTCCATTGGCTTTGTTAAATGGATCTCGCCTAATTCATTAACATAAGGAATTATCAGAATATTATATTGGATAAGTGTTTTGTATTGAATGTTTAGGTTTTTCGTGATTCAGGGCCATGCATTACCAATCATCGGTTTGGAAAGGCTTATTTCCTACTAATGGGTCATACACACCCGAAAGAAAAAAACCCAAAAATGAACCCATCATGCGGTGGAACTCATGGTCTCGTGACTGTTTGTTCATTAATGGTAAGATGATAATTATGTGCTATCTTTGCACATTTAAGAAACTTTCAGTTGACAAAGACTGTCTTAATGTCCTTGGACAAAGGGGAAACACAGTCTTCAAGTCAAGCTAATGCAGGACTAGTTTAATTAGCTGCCTAGTAAGATCTACTTGCGTGCTACAGAGGAAAACTATCGATCGATGTTATAAAGACACTGTGTTCTCCTTGAACATTTAAGAAAGGAACACGAAATTCCTAACTTTCAGTTCAATACACAGCTCATATTAAAATAGTTTACTAACAATAACGTCATTGCATCAAATTATCACGTTGAAGATGTCGGCCCAGGTCTCTCCATTTATTGTCAGACAATAATTTATGATCCATACATTCCAACCTACCGTATACAGATGGAGCTTCCGTTGCTGTCACACACCCTCCTGCTACACACCACTGCAAATGAAAACAAATATGTTATTGTTATCTAAGAATTCGACTGACAACAAATTAAAGCATTTTAACCTACTGTCGTGAACCCTATTTTATTATAAGATTTCGAATGAAGGTTTGAGAATAGTCAATCATTTATATACAAATGTAACGGTAAATAGTCTTTTAAACTTATAGAGGCATTGACATTCAACTAATTAATTTATGCATTATTTCCGATAGAAGAGTATTTTTCAAAGGTTAGGTAAAACTTGCCTAATGAATACATCGATATAGGACACTTACACAGTAATATATCTGAAGCCATAGGAAACTTACACAGCAATATATCTGAAGCCATAGGAAACTTACACAGCAATACATCTGAAGCCGTAGGAAACTTACACAGCAATACATCTGAGGCCATAGGAAACTTACACAGCAATACATCTGAATAATTCTTATATTCGTCTATGTATATATATATATATATATATATATATATATATATATATATATATATATATATATATATATATATATATATATATATATCGAAGAAGAAAAAAAGTCTACGTTCCTATCACCGCATGTGGTCCTCTCTGCAGCAGCTATGCTGAGGCCACAGTTAATTCTTATTTTCGTCCATGTGTGTGTATAAATATATATACAGAAGAAAATAAAAGAGTACCTTTCCATCACCACATGTGGTCCTCTCTGCAGCTATACCAAGTCTACAGCCAGTGCTTCCAGGTATTCGGCAGTAAAATGCTGTGCACACGTTTGTGTAATTTCCACCATAAACAGACTGTAATAATAATCATAATAATAATAATAATAATAATAATAATAAAAATAATAATAATAATAATAATAATAAAAATAACAATGAGAAGAAGAAGAAGAAGAAGAAGAAGAAGAAGAAGAAGAAGAAGAAGAAAAAGAAGAAAAAGAAGATGCAACAGAAAGAGAAGCAGAAGGAGAGAAAAATAATGCAAAACATGCTTTAAAGATCGAAAAACCTCTAAATTAAGGATTTTTACCTGACACGTTTTTCAAATAAAACATATTTTTTGTAGTGAAGTGGGTTTTAAAAAAATTATATTTCCAGATTCTGGTACATTCCTGTATATATCGCTTACATGTAGAACCCACCTCCTCAGCGCGTGTGAGAGACCGCTAGTTTCAGTGCAGTGGACCATCGTGTAATGCTTATAGAGAGTGTTTCAAATGGAGACCATCGTGTAATGCTTATAGAGAGGATTTTTCAAATGAAGACCATCGTGTAATGCTTATAGAGACTATTTCAAATAAAGACCATCGTGTAATGCTTGTAGAGAGTATTTCGAATGGAGACCATCGTGTAATGCTTATAGAGAGGATTTCAAATAGAGACCATCGTGTAATTATTGTAGAGAGGATTTCAAATGGAGACCATCGTGTAATGGTTCTAGAGAGGATTTCAAATGGAGACCATCGTGTAATGCTTATAGAGAGGATTTCAAATGGATCATTTTTTAATACTGAATGAATGAAAGAGATGAATATTGTCCAGCTTTTGTGAGCCGTGGCTAAAAAATGTTGAACAAGTATTTGATTTTAAAAATAGATTATACTTTTCTTACAAACAATAAATAAAAAAGCAAACGTCATCTCGAATAAACGCAACGTGTTACACACATACAAAATTGTTTTTCAACGCAGAATGTCCAGTGTGTGATTTCGCATTGTGTTGATACACTAACCGTACAGTTGACAATGCATGTTTACGTGACCTTAAAGTGTCATTTTTATAACTAAACGATGCATTGATATTGCGATATTCATTTGAAAGAAGGTTTACAGAATGTATAAATTCCCGTATTTACTGTAATTATTTGTGACTAGATATTTGCAGTGTTGGAACTCTGCAATACAGAATAAGCAAACCAATTTCATTTTTACACGGAATTACTGCACATATTTACCAAGTAAATATGCTGTGGTTGGATAAAATTTCAGTTCGGACACCGGTTTATGTACATATTATTCTGTGAATAGAGATGAGTTTGTTTACTTCTGTAAGGTAACATTTAAATCTTGCTTGTATATTGGATGTATTTTATTCTACATATATACCGAAAACCTGAACCCCCACCCCACCCAAATAATGCCTGTAGTTTTATATGTTGCTCTTATCGTTTTTGTCATCTAGTTTTAGACATTTCTCGTTTTGAAAGATAAACATGACATAACAAACCCACGTGGGGTAATTAAGTCATTTTGAAACAGGAGTGACCATTTTCCCACAATTCGCTTTCGTGACAAATGGCGGCCAAAAACGTTAATTGAACAAAAGAAAAAAAAATCCAGCAGACCTGATCGCAGCCGATCAGTAAACAGAATATTGCAGAGTATTATCATGCGCTAATTTGGACCAATCAGAATCATATAAAGTGATATTTTAATGTGTGGTAATATCAAAAATATGAAACTGCACACAACATAGTAAAACTATATTTGATATTTGATAAAGATGTTTGTCACATTTCTGCACCAACTATGACATGTTCAAAGGCGTTTTGATATCATTGAGTTTTGGATCTGTCTTTCAAATATAGCATCCTTTTTTCATAAATGGATCAGTGAGAGGGACAGATTGATTGAATATTTAATTGTATATTCTGTTGTTTTCTTTAAAATTTAATTTGTGTATCGTTTTCTTTTAATATTTTCTGGATTTTCGTCTGTTGATTGTTTGCTGTTTTAATGGCCATGTGAAATGTTCGCCTTTGTCAAGATGAAGTTCTCGCGTATGTGATGGTTTGCGCACATGTAGTTTATAATCAATAATATTAGGCACAGGAAGATTAAATATTTTAAGTAAAAGTAAATTTAATTATTGTTGCATAACGTGGATAATGTATGCCAGGCCGTGTTTTATTATCAATAAATAATCTCGTTTAGATCTTGAAGTTTGATGCTTTCCATGCCGTTATGGCAGGTGATTCTCTGCTGACACAACAAGAGTAGTTCCAGTTGAAATGAATTCCCTAACATTACATAAAATATATCAAACATTTTCTTTATGGCTTACATCTCGTCATGATGATGATAATGATAATAACAGTGCTAATTATTTTGATGACTAAAACAATTACAGGAATGATTATGCAATTAGGAAATTACCGATAATAACAATGACACCGACAACGATAAGGAGGAGAAATGAAAAAGAATAGTTTTCGGCATTGCTGGTGATAATGATTTCCTATCCACAGTAAGTACCAGTATGATGGTAATATTGGTATTCAGTGTCATTGTCAATAATGTTGACGTTCGACTGTCATGACCATCAAGGACTTTTTGCTTCATCATCAGAGAGTTTTTAATTTTTAAAGAATGAATACTGTCAAGATTTGGGAACAACTTACTCTGCATAAATATGAGTCGTTGCCAAGTTTGTACCGACATTAGATGTCCGCTGAGTAAATCTGCCTAGGATTCTGCTGGTCATATGGAGACAGAGTGATAGAGTTGTATCCCACACCCAGTGTATTCAGACAATTGATGCTGAAAAAAATATTAATAAGACGATATTAACAACGCTTTCATTTTACAATCATTGCAAATTACTGTTATGAATTTTCATAGCATGCCAAGTTGTTTTTTGATGCGACAAATTTCCTAAACTTAAAGTGACATAAACAAGTGTCAGGATTTGTACAAAAGCATCATATCAATGAAACGTTATCTTGGTCGGTAAGATTTAAATGAAAAGTGGAAATAAACAAACAATATAAACCTGTTTCAGTTATGGAGATGTTAGCTAATGCATTAAAGCTCTTAATAATAACGCTGTTATTCTTACATGTATTGTATTAAAAATAATAACATGGGGATATTGAATATTACTACTTCTATTACTAGCAAAAGCGAAAAAAGAAACGTTGTTTCAAAGAATGCCGTTGTACAACAGGAAGAATTCCAGTTATCTCCCTGCAATTTAATTGCACTATTCAACGCTCAGTTAGTAGGATCACCGGAAAAGCGCACATAAATAGATAATGTTAACAACGAGCAAAATATCAACGTCTTCTTCCTGACAGAAACATGATTAAAACCATCAGGCGATGAGCATAAGTGTGCGGATTTAACACACAGCGATTACTCTATCAAGTCGTTCCCCTGCAACTCTCGCGGGGGTGGAATTGCTGTCATTACAAAGAATTCCATGATCAAATGCGTTAAGTACAACACAACCTTCAATTTCTGTCACACATCGTTTGAACTAGTCCAAGCAACACTCACACTGGAACAAAGGTCAGTCCATTTTTTCTGTCTCTACCGCCCTCCTTCTAGTAGAAAAAACAAGCTGAATGAATCTCTCTTTTTGGAGCAGTTTCCAAATATTCTGGAGTATGCAAATTCGATAGGTGGTAACCTAATCATTCTTGGAGATTTCAACTTTCACTTTGACTGTCCTGGAAACCCATACACGTCAAAAACTCTTAGATTCCATTCTTGTTTTCAATCATAAACAGTCAGTTAACCAACCCACCCATAAACTTGGTCACATTTTAGACTGGTTTCGTTATAAACCTGATGATAATATTCTGCAATCAACCCTTGTATCCCACGAACTTGCATCGGATCACCTCTGCATTGTATGTTATCTCGACGTATCAGTCCCTAACCCTCCACCTCTATTTGCTACTTGGAGAACACTCCGTATAATAAATAAAACCAAATTCATGCATGGCATCCAAGAAAACCTAACAACTTTCTTACATCCAACAACGGAACGACCTGATAACAGCCTCCGTTCATTGCTTGAAAAATATGCCCCAGCCACCACATTTAGAGTATCAACAACTAAAAAAGTGTTCTTCATGATATATCAGTGTTAGGGACCAGCTTCGCACTGCTAACAAAAATCGCAGAAAAACAGAGTGGCTTTGGCTTACCACCAGACTCACTATTCATAAACAAATTTATGAAGCCGCTAAAAAAACGTCACAAATATAGTTCATTTAGCCAAATTATCCCACTATAGTACTGAGGTCACGGAAAGTTCCAGCTGCAAAGAGCTCTTCGAGATAACTAACAAACTAATGTGAAGGAACAAATGTATATCACTTCCAACTATCTTCTCTCCAGTAGACATGACAAAGTACAAACGATTAGAGATTCGCTTGACAGCACAATTTCAACTAAATCTTCACCATACATGTATGATGCCAAAAATCAGCTACAACCAATATGAGCATTTGAACCCGTTTATATTGATTTAGTACGGACAATCGTGATGAAAGTTCACCAAAGTCTTGTGAATTTGATCCAATTCCGACATCACTGATGCTTGAGTGCTTAGACCCAAAATTGCCTTCACTAACTGATGTTATTAATCTCTCTCTCTCATCGGGAGAATTCCCATCATTATTCAAAAATGACATTATAAAGCCTCTGCTGAAGAAATAAACACTTGACCATAACGATTTAAAGAACTACCGTCCAGTTTCTAGTCTCACATTCATATAAAAATCCTAGAAAAGGTTGTTGTAACCAAACTTGAATCTCATTTGAATTCAAACAGTCTTTTTAGCAATGTACAATCTGCATATCGCCCTTGCCACAGTACGGAAAGTACTCTTCTGAAAGTATTTTATGACAATCACTCTGCTTTGGATAGTGGAAATAATACAGTCCTCGCTCTCCTGGATTTATCTGCAGCATTTGACACAATAGACTATGATATATTACTTCACCGTCTCTAGCATGTGTTCAGCATTCAGAATATAGCCTTACAGTAGTTCAAGTCCTACTTAGTCAACAGGACACAACTTATATTTTCAAATGAAATACATTCCAGCCCAGTTGATGTATGTTGTGGTGTTCCACAGGGATCTGTTCTTGAACCTGTTCTCTTCATTCTATATACTCAGCAGCTCTCAAATGTCATAGATCATCACCCAGTGTCACAACAATTGTACGCTGAATATACCCAAATATACATGTCTAGCCACCCAAATGAAGTTGATGCTACCATCGATGGAGTAGAGAGGTGCATTTCTGATGTGAAAACATGGATGACACGTAAGAATCTGCAGATGAATGATGATAAAAGTGATGCTATTCTGATTACAACAAAAAGACTTTCTCATTCACATCCTTTACCTCAGACAATAAATATCATCAACACCAACATTAAATTCTCAGTCAGTACTAAACCTAGGTGTTATTCTAGACAGAACTCTCACACTGCACCAACATGTCATGAACATATGCAAGGCTGCATATCTTGAACTGAGACGCATCAGTTCCATTAGTAAATATCTTTCAGTTAATGCCACTAAAACACTTGTGTTCATTAGTACTGTACTATTGTAAGTCAATTCTGTCTGGTTCGTCACAATATTTTCTCAAGAAATTTCAAAAAGTTCAAAACACAGCTGCACGGATCATCTTTAGAGTACCTCGATCAGAGCACACCTCACCCCTGCTCTGTACCCTACACTGTCTATCAATACAGAATCAAACACAAAACTTGTTCAATGAGCTATGTTTCACTGACAGACTCTAGTCAAACATATCTATCCAGCCTCACCAATGTGTTTTACACCAGCTAGATACTTACGCTATTCTTCTGACAATCGTATATTCATTGCTCCCGCTGTGAAAACAAAGTCATATGGACAACGTTCTTTTGCATACCAGGGCTCGGCGACGTGGAAAGAATTGCCCATTCAAATTATATACAAAGACATAGTGGTCCCTTTTACAAGTGCTCTTAAAACTCACCTGTTTCGACTGCAAGGACAAACTTAGAGCTCTAATAATATTTTGTATCTGATATGTTTCCAGAATGTTTTTATGTTTCCGAATTTCATTGTTTTTGTCATTTGTTTTTCTGAAGTGTAGTCATATCATTAAAGATGGTATAAATAGCTTAGAGCTTCTAAAGATTAGGCGCAATACAAGTCCTCATTATTATTATTATTATTATTATTATTATTATTATTATTATTATTATTATTATTTGTATTGCTACTACCAATCATAATCATAATCTCAATAATAATAATAATAATAATAATAATAATAATAATAATAATAATAATAATAATAATAATATAAATAATAATAACAATAATAATAATAATGATAATAATAATAATTATCATAATAATTATAATAAGATTTAAATAATGGGTAAAATATTAATTGGTAGGCACGAAAAGAATCGAAAGTGGCAACTTTTTTAATATTGTTTCAATAAAATTGTAGACACAGTATATTACATAGTCGATCGATCGATCGAGAGAGAGAGAGAGAGAGAGAGAGAGAGAGAGAGAGAGAGAGAGAGAGAGAGAGAGAGAGAGAGAGAGATAGATGTGGGGGTTGTCACCTGTAAAGGGTATTGATATATCGCTGGAAATATGATACAGAGCAGGAAGAGAACTTCCACAGGTTTTTGTTGTACTGGAATCCAGATGTTCCTAAATTTGATAGTGTTAATGACGATGACATTATGAAGGCCTGTGTTGGTAAACACAAATCCCCCGTGCCGTCCAAGGTCCCATCGTGGAAGGCTCCGAGACTGAGAAAAGTTGGGATCAAAATTGTTTAAATGAAAATCTATACGAATTGTTCTAGAAATATTCTAATTGCTTTATGTATGAAAGTGGTATACCCTATATCACTATACACATGGAATATAGGCATGTATACATTAATACCTTTACTACATTACCCCACCAGCCATATCCTTTCCTTGATACTGACCCAGTATGATCATAAATTGTATATTAAATGTTAGGTTATTTAGCCGTCACCTATATTGAATTTTTTCTCAACGTAAAACATTGCAATAAATAAATTTATCTATTTACAAGTGTCCATTCGATCAGCATTAAAACACACCGCTATGTCACTTATCTCACTTGAAAACTAAATAGATCGGTTTGTATGTGTTTTGGCGAGACAGTTAAATCTCTTAACTTGATCAATGAATACTTTCGGATGCGCTGGTGTGCCGTGATATACAATTAAACAATCGATCGAAGAAAAGGTGAAAGAATAATATGTGATTAGCAATGAAAATATTTACACATGTCCAAGTTCATGAGCCGCTACGGTTATCAATGTGGCATCAAAATTAGCTTGTACTATGGACTGACTATATGTTTTACAGGCTGCTTCATTGTAAGCCAGACCTGACAATGCAAGGAAATAAGCAAGTAAGTAAGGAAATAAATAGGACAATATGTTTCTTTATAAGCATGTAGGTATATCAAATTATATCTCTCTCTCTTTCTTTCTCTCTCTCTCTCTCTCTCTCTCTCTCTGTATATATATATATATATATATATATATATATATATATATATATATATATATATATATATATATATATATATATATTTATATATATATATATATATATATATGATGACACACGCAATATCTATTTTTTTATACTGTGCTCTCGTTTGTTTGTATTTAAATCTCACATCTTCTATATAGATACGTTTATTTATGCAAACAATTGTCCAGATTCACGAAAAAGTAAGTTGAAGTAATGTATGAATCCTTTTTCTTGTGTATGACATCATCAATCCATGTGATCTGATAATAAAATTTCACATCGAAAGACCGAAAAACTGAACGTACCGGCCACAGGGTTGTTGCCTATATTTTCCATATCATAGCTATAATAATAATAATAATAATAATAATAATAATAATAATAATAATAATAATAATTATTTAAACACATTGTACGATAAAATAGCTATTCACCGGTAATGGAGATTCAAAATTTTAACCTTTATCTTTTATTCAGTATTATGAAGAATTTGCTCTAATCTGTTATTGAAGTATATGTTCGAGTGTGTTTTAAATCAACCTTTTGATTTTCTAATAGTTGGTTTTTCTTTAGCATTTGTATTAGTGACTTTTAATTGCTACTATGCAGCTTATATTGTGTCCATATGCCACTAAACCAACTGCATTCATAACATTATTCAGTACACTGACATGGATAAAATTGAATTACTACTACATATTCTTAAATTAACTAACATAAAAAGGAAAAATAACAAGATTAGTCAATTCAACAAATAATGTATTTCCTTATAATACGTGGTGAACATTTAGAAAGAAAGTAATGAAATTCTAATACATGTCCAAAATATATTGTTTCGAATGAATTCCATTACTGATTCTACTGATGTGTCTGTAGCTGTGAATGTTCCCATGTGCTTACATTTTTTATATATCACAATTATAAAAGACTCAATGTCCTGGAATGAATTCACGATAATTCCAAAATAGTAATTTGGTCCAAAAGCCAATAAGCACTTTTAATTCCATTACATAAATTGTATAAATTATTCCTCTAAAAAAATAAACGAACACAACTTAAAGCTAATTCCACCGTTTACTGATCGTTATATAGGAATTAATAATTTTGATGCAAAAAAAAAATACGTATATGCAACCCGACTTGACCTATGTCGCAATTACGTTTCAGAAGAAAATCCATGATTTGAATGGAACATTACTCCAAACTGTAAGCAAGGTCAGGTATATTTATTGAAATTATAACGTATAACCACTACAAAAATCAGGTAGACCATGTTTATTTCCTAGGGAGAAACCATTGATGAGCTTAAATCCAGGTAAACATGTTACTTACCAGTGATAATTATCTAAAATGAAATCTATAAACATGGACACAAATTAACAATGAAATATGCTGTATACAAATGATCATTACATTCAAAGATCGTGCAAACTTTATTGGGAGTAACACCGAGTCGATAATTAGCATGTATGGGATGGAACTTGTAAAGTGTTTCAATAATACATACGCTGTAAACAACATGGCATGGTCATGTCTAGGTAGATTAGGCGTATTAAGTATCCAGGTTCTAAAGGCTTCCAAGGCGGCCGTAGCATTGACATTATATACAGAACCTGAAGCGACCTTCCTGCTCTCCGTCCACAAAGCGTCTGATGTGGTCTACATATTGGAAGGAAGTAGAAAATAAAATACACCATGAACTGGTCAAAGAACACTATATACATTTAAAAAAGAAATTTAACGTTAAGAACCACAAAGAAAAAGAACAGAAATCAAATGCATTACAAAAATATTATCATCCAGTTTACATTCTGTTTCTAAATAAAACGTACATACCTCAGACATATTAACCAGATTATAAGAGAATGTCATATACACCGCTATGGGATGAAAAAATCCCTATGCAGATGTTAAAGATTAAGGGCAGGGAAGAGGATGTGTCGAATTTCTTAACAAGGAATAATTAATCCACTGTAGTTATTTGCATATCTAACACCACTGTGTGCGATGAATTATTGTCCTCATATCTCTCTCTCTCTCTCTCTCTCTCTCTCTCTCTCTCTCTCTCTCTCTCTCTCTCTCTCTCTCTTGATCGATCGATCAATCGAAATTAATGTTTGAAAACTGACGGTAGCCGATTAATAGTATAAATATAGTAGTTAGTGGAAGATGCGAGCTTTTTCATCATAAGAATGTGTGTACAAATTATCAGTTTTGCTTCATCCAATTTGATGTAGTTATAACCTATCAGACATGCAAATTTTAGTTTCTCAATACTAAAGAAGTTCGACAAAATTACAATTGTAGATGTTTATAACGGCATAAAAATAAAAACATCTTTTAAAGTTTCACCTACTACACTTGAAAGAAAACATGGACCCCAGATAATGTTTTACCATGGACAAACTGTGGCATTCCTATATAGGAATAAGACTCTAAGTTTTGTTTAAACTTCGTTTGTCCTGAAACTCCAGTTTGTCCTCTCCCGAACGTCACTGCAAAGAATCGTTACGTTTTTATTTGTATAGTAATATGCCAACCGTGTGTTGTGTTTCAATCAATGAAAAGCCTCAAAGCGATATACTTCATTGTGATCCATTATTTCTGTAACAGTTTGTTTTGCGCACTACTGTATTCGTTTACCCTAACATTTATTTTCTATCCCTCTACCGATTTCGAGAAACGAGAAAGATAAGGACATACAAATGTAAAAAAATTAGTCATTGCATTTATAGGTTTATACTTTCAAACGTGACTGTCGCCAGGTCACCCTTAAACGTTTCATAGTTTTCGCTTTTCAAACCAAACAGATACTGTCGTTATAATAAACCATACCAGACTGTTCATGGTTTATATGCACAACTGTCGTCTGCATCCACTAGTTGCAATGTAAGTTTTAGTATTGCTAAACCAAATCAGCAAAATACAAAAGTGCAAGCGTTACATACACATGTTCTAAGGAATGTAAACTTCTAATGTTACGGAAATGTAAGGAATGTTTCAAAGCTTACAAGTGACAACAAACTACATCACATGTGTTGTTAGAGAAAAATAGACTGGCAAATATATCATTGTGTTAATACATTAACCCCAATTTGATTTGAAACACGCAGTAGATGACAGTTTTGGAGATAGTCACGGTAGAATATATGAATTGATTAATAAAATGATCCAGTTGTGGGCATTTTTACATCCATGATGGCTTTGATCTATACATTTGGAGTGTCGGGTGGGTGGGTGATTGCTAAAAATATAACGAGAGGGTAGGCGACTTCTATAATAAACATTTATCAAGGACTTCAATATAACAAGCAAATACCTGACACATTTTCATTCTCCGAGAGAGATGAATGTGCAGACAGACAGAATGACAGACAAAAGTGATACAGAAATATACGCATACCTCAGCAATGTAAAGTCCAGCAAACAGAACAGTTATAGTAAAACCCGATCCAGTGACGCTTTTGTATCGAAGATCAATCTGAAAAAATAATTTCAAAAATTACTTTACTATATATATATATATATATATATATATATATATATATATATATATATATATATATATATATATATATGTGTGTGTTGTGTGTGTGTGTGTGTGTGTGTGTGTGTGTGTGTGTGTGTGTGTGTGTGAGTGTGTGTGTGTATGCATGGATATATGTTTGTGTGTGTGTGTGTGTGTGTGTGTGTGCGTGTGTGCAAGAATTTTAAAATAGCATTTACAATTTTTAACAAGCTCATAGTTTCAAAAAATAATGGTCTTTCTATCGGACGCACTTAAACCTAATTCTGCCAAAATTTGGTTGTGCAGAGTTTGTTGCTTAGGTAAGACATGTAAAGTAAAAGTTTGTTACCACAAGAAAACTATCAAAGAAGACAATGCTCGTATGCAAAACCATTAATAAAATTAATGTATTTGCAATCATTGTCTATTAATCTTATGGAAATATTTAGGTTATTTTGCGTGACGGATTGATACATATGGATATCAATTGTTGTGGCTATCAGATGAAGAAAGTCTGATAAATAACTTAAAACTAACCAATGGCCAAAGTGAAAACCGAGCCCAATGCAATTGTAAGCACATGCATTTGAATCATGTATCTGAGTTCACTGTAAAATAGTTTTCACTGAAGGCCGTATCATTGCTCATGGCGCCGTGACATACAAGTTGTGCAACTCGACAAGCAATAGTGCCTGGGACAATTAGCTCAAAAACAACATTAGAAAACATTATGGTACAGTAAATATAGGTCTAAGTGACTTAATATTCTGTTAATGATAGATATAGGCCTAAGTGACAACATTCTGTTAACGATAAATATAGGCCTATGTGACTTAAGAGTCTGTTAACGATAAATGTAGGCCTAAGTGGCTTAATATTCTATTAATTGTGTATTACTATATATGGAACATCCAAATTCAAATGTATTCGCCGACGAGGAATATTATTTGTGAAAACGACCAAAACGCAAACCCTTGGTGTTGACGCAAGATTGGTGAATGGACGGACAATCAGATATAACCAGTCTGTAAACCTGGCCTAAGCTGAGAAATAAGAAAGAAGTGTAAAGTTGAATTGTTCCCCAAACATATAGTTCTTGCAGGATGTGGAAATCATACTTACACCATTCAGCACAAACGCGTAGAACTGTCTCAACAGTACTTTAGCCGCGGCACTTGATGAAGATTTTGTCAACCATCTGAAATTTTGAATTACATTAATATTAGATAGATAGATAGATAGATAGATAGATAGATAGATAGATAGATAGATAGATAGATAGATAGATAGATAGATAGATAGATGGATGGATGGATGGATGGATGGATGGATGGATGGATGGATGGATGGATGGATGGATGGATGGATGGATGGATGGTGGGACGAAGAGACGAAGGGATGGACAATGCAGTCGAGGCAGCGAAGGCGATAGTTAAATAATATATACCCAACCTCTCACTAGCTCATAAATATACCCGTGAACAAAATATAGATCGATGTATGTCGTTAATGAGAATCAACACATAGGAAACGCAGGCCAACGTTTGCAGATCTTAACGACAGAGAACTGAAATATCCATCTTAGATTGTTGCTCTAGTTAACTTCAATTTCTATCTTAATTTCCGTTGCAAAGGTTATATCTTGTTATTAGAATATCTATAACAATACAGAAAGGAACTTTCAATGACACTGTAAGTTTGCCTACAGCACGATTCTATAAAGGAAGTGCAGAAAAAGTACGATATCAACTGTATTTATTATATGGGTCTTCATAGAAATTTTTAAAAGAGTTAAACAGAGGGAAATATTTTACAAGAAGAACTTCTGACAACACAGATTGTTTTCACTTAACCGAAAAAATATTTCTTTACGACTCTAAGAATATATAGAATATATGTATGTATGTATGTATGTATTTATGTATGTATGTATGTATGTATGTATGTATGTATGTATGTATGTATGTATGTATGTATGTATGTATGTATGTATGTAAGTAAGTATGTATGTATGTATGTATGTATGTATGTATGTATGTATGTATGTATGTATGTATGTATGTATGTATTAGGTCATTAATTTTATTCATATCGAGCAATCACATATAATGATTCAGCTATGTGCAATGTTTTCAATCAATGAGAGTCTACAAACAAAAGTGACAATCGCTTGTAATTTTGTCGTCGCATTTCTTGCGTGGATTGATACAGTGGATCAAAACATTACGGACGTATACAATAGACTTCGGAGCATAATCAAATAATAAATTACCATAATTTAAATACACTAAAAATAACGGTTCCTGTGAAGGTGGTGTCTCTCATTTTAGTGGTGTCTCCCATTTTACTAACTTGTTTTCAGAGTTACGGGTTTACAAAATTTAATTTAAAAAAAGTTAATTTAACGTTCATTTCATTCATTGCGACTACGAAGACGGTCGACATGACAGTCGTTGTCTCGCATTTGTCTGCAAAAAAGACAACGTATAGACATCTCCCATCAAAGTTGTTGTTGCTCATAACAAATTAGATGTATATACTTACAAACTGTATGCAGAGTAGTCCGCTACCATCAACAGTTCAACTTGGTACGCCGTAGTTGCACGTTTATTACGTGCACTGTGGCCGGCATCATCTCGGTGTTTTAGGTGCAAATCGCCTGTTTAGGTAGAAAAATAGTGTCATTAAGGTAATCAATGAAACCAATAAGACAAACTGTGGCACTCACTGTCAAGAGGGTGGGTTGGGTAATAAAAAACTGTAATGTATCATAGCTATTTCCTTCTCAGATGAACTGAAAATAATTGTAATGTATTTTCAAAGGTTAGCAGTCAATAAGTTAATGTTTATCAAGACTGATTTTGCTGTTATACGGACATTCTTGTCTTAAATATGATTTTTACTATATGTAGTTATCATCTGTCTTGAACTTTAATTATTATATTCTTCGCTGATAAGTAAACTGTTATATCAAAGTAATGTGATTGGAAACACGACGATCTTTATCACTATCATACTGTCTCGTTTTCCTCGGATATGTGTAATATGTGTAATAGGCGTGCCTATATGTTATTCCTGATGTTATAAAACTTGTTGTGGACCTAAGACAATTTCCAGCTACATGGTATGCTAAATATGTCGGCATGTTATATTTGGTGAACTACCCTGGAAGAGCATAAGAAAAACTACTGACTAGCTTTCTTCATACCCAAGCTAGCCAAGACTCAAATTCACGCGGACATAGGTGAGATGTTAATAATCTCTAATCTGGTTCCCTGATTAGTATGCTCCCTCTGTTGCATTCTGCTATTCTATGTCAGGTGACCGCCGACGCCATATTGTCACGTGATCAAAACAAATGGCCTCATACGGAGAGATCTAGTTAATCTAATCGTGGCACATTTATTCCTGTAATATTCTCTTTCTTAATGACACAGTATGAACGTTACTAACACACTCTGCTTTGAACTACTGTATTTCAGTTGCTATATTGTGTATTGTAAGTATTGTAAAGCTTAACCACCAATTCGTCATATAATTATTTATACAGATAGTGTTGTTAGTAGGCGAATATGAAGGCAAAGGGTACACACAACAGTATTTTGAAAATATTGCACATTTTACACGGGGTCATCTCAAATTTTCCTTCGCCAATCGATTCCTTGATAAATTGCCCCAGGTTGTGGGGAAAGGACTAGGAGTGGGTTGTGTAGGCAAAACAATAATAATTAAATGACACTGCACGTGTATACCAAAATTTGGAATCAAATCCTCATGGTGTTAAGTTAAAATTGAATATAATTTATGGAAAAAATATACCAGTATCAATGTAAAATTATCCAAGCAGTGGCAGTGCAAGAATTTCTAAAACTATGCCAACCAGACTTTAGCCTAGGGAACCCCCCCTCCCCTTGAGAAAGGTTATTGATGGTAACCTTAGCTCACACTTCCATTATTGAGGGTTGTTTGGGCGTCTGCTAAGCGAATTTGTTTAAGGAATCAATTGTCAATGACATTTTTTAGGTAACGCACATAAATATTGTACAAATTATCAGCCTTACCCCTTCATAGAAGATGGTGTGTGTGTGTACGTGTTTGTGTGTGTGTGTGATTTGCAATGTTAACGATGCTGTAATAGTGTTTCAGTCATATCGCTATGATGTATGCAGTATGGCAGTTGATAGAGATGTTTACCATTGGGGCATCATGTCGAAGACATGTAGCGTGATGTCTCATCTCACCACGTCACATTATAATGACACAAGGCCGACCAGTCCTAACAATAACCTCTTAATGCTAAGTGCCTAGCGAGGCAGCTGTTAGCACCAATTTTATACGAATTTTGTATGAAGTTGGTTGATGTTGTGTTTAATGTTTCTCGGAATCTGGATTGTCATGAACGACACATCAGTATCAATTTACAGTATACATCTTTACGGAAGAATGCGTGAAACCCTGGAAAGAATCACCGAACCACGAGAATTTACTGGCACGTTTTCTCGCCTAACCACATTAGCATCATTTGAGATTCGAACGCATGCAGACAGAAGTAAGATGGCAGTGATCCGTAACGCTGAGCACTTTGACCACTCCGCCACTCGAGGTTCCCGATGAATTGGGTTACTATTTCAATCCTAATATTTGGTAAAGTCTGATGTGTCATGCAAAGCGAGATATCAATATCGATATAAAATTGATCAGGTGATTTATCACAACCAGAATATTTTAGCTGACGTAGTGTGAAATGTGCAATATTTGCAAACCAATTGTTACCCTCGCCCACTCGTGAAAGAGGGGTAATAATTTCCTGACAATATTTGGCTCTTTTTAGGCTGCCGTACATTCTCTCATATCAATTTCGATGTAAACGTTATCAAGGAATCAATTGGAAAAGAAATTTCTTACATGATGCAGTGTAGAATATTCAATATGAAAAATATATCGTTGTGCGAACGTTTTTCCTCCGTCGACATCTACTAGTGAAAATATTTGTAAAATGTATTACATGGCCTAATTGGTGGTTTACCTTGAACATAATTTAACGTCGGCTATAGTTCAAATAAAAATATTCGTAAAGTTCACATTGTGTCATTAAGAATGCGAATATTAAATGAATAAGCGTGCACTGTTATATTAACTAGATCTCTCCGTATGAGACCTTTGTTATGATCAAGTGACAATATGGCGTCGGCGTTCGCCTGACTTAGTATTGCGGAGTGTAACGCACGGAATATATTAAGCAGGGAACCAGACTAAATTATCTGTAAAGGCATATGACAACTAGAACACGAGACCCCGACTGATTGGATCTTAAAGCACTCGCAGTTTCTATTGATGGGAACTTACAAAAGAAGGTAATACTTTTTAATGGGAAGATAAAACACACACACACATAGCCCCCTCCATATATATATATATATATATATATATATATATATATATATATATATATATATACTGGTATATATATATATACCAGTATTCTGTGTTTTGTTTTAGTTAGCAATCTGTAACACGCTCATTCAATAATGTGTTCTTATGAATATGAATTATGATAAAAGGTATGCGAATAAGCAAAACGTTTAAACATTTGTTTTTGTGCCTTCAAACTATATATGATCATAAAGAATCCTGAACGGTACGTAACTCATGGACAGTTATAATAATCCCGACATGTTGACTACCACACTGTAATGACGATCATACTTAGCATAACAGTTTTTAATCGAAGATATCACAACAATTATCAAACTTTTTAAAGTAAATATTTGGCAAATGCTCTGCTATTTCATTTTTACCTTTCAAGATGTAATCGATTTCTTTAGGCCTCATCGACTTTCCTTTATATATTACGTGATGTGAAATAGTAAATTTCTCCTTGAGGTCTTCATCCTGTGAGACTTGTTCCTTCTTTGATTTCGCATTCCGAAATTGAATATCAGATAGGCTTGCGGCCGGGAACACACCCTTTCCGTCATTTAACTCGGGTTCTATCATCAGCTCTTCAAATCTCTTATAAAACGTTCCAAACTGTAACGATATAGTTGGCCATAAAGTACTAATTCTTGGCAGAATATTTATATTAAGTTTGAAGACGTCGCATTGATTAAACTTACCAATATTGAGAAAACACCCCCTCGATTATCCACTAATAGGTTGCTAACTTGCTGTTGTAACTTGTTCTTTTAGGGTTTAACGTAATTTTTAAACACAATATTGATTATATATGGCAGAAAATATAAATGATGCTGGAAGAGCCCGGGAAGAAACTTTGGCTTAGAAACAACAATCAACGGGAAGCTGCTGGCAGATTTTTTACGTTCTCACGTTGGCTGAGCCAGAGACTTTAACTGACGGAAGACATCGGTGATCGGTAAAGGCGAAAGCATTAGACCACTTCACCAGCTGGGGCAATATTTTAGTAGGTAACTGGTGGCAAGTATGCGTGACATTACCCAAAACTCCAGTTTTTCTGATTAAAGTTTCCTTATTTTATTTTAGTTTCAAGAACCTCCATTTTGTATGCTAAATGTAGCATAAAATATCTAAAGTCAGCGTTAACTAACTCCTTTTCGCAATGACAGGGAAATCGATACTCTTAAAATCCTGAAAAATCATCACTTTGTTTTGGCGCGAAAAGTTGGGTGGACTGTAGGTTTTGTTTTCTACAATGTTGAATAACGAATCCTAACTCCGGTTCTCTAAAGTAACACGAACATGACAACGGTATTATCCATTATTAATCTTATCGCTTCCCCTGTCATTGAATGTCACTATAATCACATTGTGTATATTCCAGTTTTACAATCGAAGCCCACTGAGAGACTACCGTACAGTAAATACGGATTAAAGGTAGGATGAAAAACAATATCATAAAATATAATACGGGAAATCAGTGCCCTACACGAACGTTTCAAATTCTTTAGTAAAACTGTTTTACCAATTCAAATTTTCTCATGCTTGGGATACACTGAACCAAGATAGCAGAGCCGATCTCTAAGTCTTGGTAAACTGCAACGTTCTGAAGTATAAAATGATGAATAACCGTTAAGAATATCAATTCTTTGAATTCTGTCCAAAACGTTACTTTGCCATTAAAACGGGTTCCAAAAGTCTGAGTTCTAATTAGCGGAAATAAGTTTTAAATGGCGACATAATTTAATTATTATTTGGTTATAAAGCTGTGATATGAAGCCTTAAGAGTCATTCTGAAACGGCTGCCATATCGTATGAACCTTAAATTATTATCTTATAATAACATTTAATGACAGAACAAATTGCATACATTATTTATCAAAATGGAAATATATAATAATCTTCATGCGGTAAACTTACATTATTTGTTAGTTACGTTTAATGTTCATATCTAACTTAATCGTGAAGGGGTATCGCTTTAGTATTAGTACTTTTTTAACGCGAAAACGTTTTGTATACGATGGGCTAACTATTGGGAAATCTAGAACAATCAGGAAACCTTTTTAGTTTTGTAGATAAACAGGGATGAAACATAAAACCCAAATTAACACCAAACCCCTTCCTTACTTAAACGGGTTCCACTAGTTAAAGTTTTAATTAGCGATAACTTTTAAATGACAACATCCTGTAAGTAGATTCTCACCTCCGAATTTACGAGCCTTTCCTGCGTAATCGTTCCATTGATGTTGACAAACAAAGGAGCGTTAACATTAATGTCATAATTTCTTTGTAACGACAGTTTGACTTCATAATTGTCTGCAGTAAATCGGACACTAATATGGTCAGGAGTACAGTCGTCCGACCTACGCTGTCGATAGGAAGGCGGATGCTCTAAAGTAAGTAATTCAACTGATGTACTTTCTGAAATAAATAAATAAATAAATTAATAAATAAATAAATAAATAAATAAATAAATAAAATATGAAAATATAAAAAAACAATAATAAATAGATAAATAAATTAAAAAAAAATGAATAAATAAATAAAATAAATACAAAAATACTAATTAAAATAATAAATTAAAAGTAAATAAATACATCAATAAATAAATAAATGAAAGAACATGAACTGAATGGCTAACTCTCGCTAATTGACGTTTTGTGCACATAAACGTAACGCAAATGTTAGCCACGTTGTAGGAAGAGTGACAGCTACTTGGTCATGCCTTCAAACTGAAATAAATTGTGACAGCTACCATATTAAGTATAAAAATTCAATAACGTTAAAATTCTACATTCACATGATCAAACCTATTTTTTCAATATATATATATATATATATATATATATATATATATATATATATATATATATATATATATATATATACATATATATAAATATATGAAGAAATAAGAAATATATATATATATATATATATATATATATATATATAACGATAGGGAATATATGAAGAAATAAGATATATATATATATATATATATATATATATATATATATATATATATATATATATATATATATATATATATAACGATAGGGATTTTTAATGTCGCTACGATATCTGCAGTAAGGCAGGCAATTTATATTGATGTCTATCAATGAGGCATCATGCCGTAGAAATGTAACATCATGTTACACCCAGTGACACCAGGCCGACCAGTCCTAACACTAACCTCTTAATGCTGAGCTCCAAACAGAGGTATATGTTAGTACCATATTGCTAAGTCTTTGGTATGACTTGGCCGGGGATCGAACACACGACTTCCCACTTTCGCGACGGACTCTCTTACCACTCAGACACCGTAGCGGTAAATGAGAACAAGACTTTTTTTATATAAAAAATCAAAATCGTACTGTCACCACAAAATAAAATCATTGGTCACATAGCTATAAAATATTGGGGACAACTTATTCGTCCTTCTCCTAATTGAAAATCATACTTGCAGTACCATGCTAACTACGGAATACGCGGACACGCGGACGTTCTGTGAATAAATACCAAGGAATCAATCTGTTGCAAAAGGAATATATATTTATCTATCGGTGTACACTGTAAATGGATAGAAAATTAATGAATATAAAAAAAGACTCTCTAGTGCCGATTCTTGACAATAAATTCGTATATGTATATATATATAAAAAAAGACTCTCTAGTGCCGATTCTTGACAATAAATTCGTATATATATATATATATATATATATATATATATATATATATATATATATATATATATATATATATATATATATATATATATATAAAGCATCGTAGTCGCGGTTTCTGTACATATTTCTTGTATAAATTTGAACTCTTCCATTACCTATAAGACGTTCATTTTCAAGTAAAAAATTGGCCAACAAATATTCTTGCGTGTATCATTATAACATGTTGGTAAAACATGGTGGCCGCAAAAATAGTCATCTTAAAATGTTATTTGCAAATTGGTTTGGTAGGAACATATTTATATGCGAAAATTTATTTTCTGGAACAACATCTGTTTGCTACTTTCTCAACAACGGAAAAACATGCAGTCAAAGACTTTATATGATTTGTGATTTAATTTATGTCTGTGTGTGTTAACCACCAATTCAGTTGGCTTCACTCTCTCAGAAAGTTTATTAATTTTTTCCATCTCAGTATTTTCCGATTTTTGCCAAATAACTGAATTTCTTGCTTAAATTTCCCCATCTTTTCCTTAACTAAACAACACCACCCCACCCCCCATCCCCAGCCCTCCCCGAGAGCTATAGTATAACGTATCTCATAGATAGAATTCGCGGAAAATGAACATCTTAATTAGAAAAGATCGGATACTAATGTTCGTGTTAGTTGATAACTGTCATTATACTGTACTTAGATTACTAAGTTCTGTTAACCGTTACGGTGGCCTGGTGGTTAGAGCGTCCGCCGCTGAAGCGGGAGGTCGTGGGTTCTATCCCCGGCCGAGTCATACCAAAGACTTACAGAAATGGTACTAACAGCTGCCTCGCTTCACTCTCAGCATTAAGAGCTTAGTGTTAGGACTGGTCGGCCTGGTGTCAGGATAAGGTGACTGGGTGGGACATCATGCTACATGTCTGCTAGACATCACTATAAACTGCCTCACTGCAGACATCGTAGCAATATTACTGAAAAAGTGTTAAAGTTAAAAATTCTAATTCTACTAACTTCTGTCAAGTTAGTGGCTGTTAGGGATTAATTAAAGAGCATTGTAAATAAAATTCATCGGAACAACATGGTTTTAGGTAGGGCATGTTCAATGTGAACTATTCAGGGTCAAACTCTGACCGTCAACAACAGGTTGTGTCTTTGCTTTGTTCCTTCGAACGGCAATATAAAGTTGAGACTTTTTTTTGTAGCAAGAATGTGACAGAATGTTTTACACCGAGAAAGTATGAACCAGACCATTTACAAGCATATAACTGACCTATCGCTACCCGTGAATCAGGTTGTTCGATCAGTAAATGAGAAACACCTTTTTTATTTTTTGATGTTAAAAAAAGCTTCTTCGCCTAGATCTTACAGACACTTAATTGAATCTTTTCATTCAGTCATTTGAGCTAGGCGGGGATGAAAATTGTAATTAATTATAAAGAAATCAGTTATAATCGAAATTCGATCTCACGAACAGAGTAGAATCTTAAAATTATTTAAACATTAAACAGTAACTGTTTGCGATGTTGTATATTTTTAATTCATTTAACTCAAAGACAACATAACAATAGATCAATCAAAATTGAAAATGACTGTATAATAAATGCATATATATTTTCTGGAGAGAATTGTCTTCTATTGATAGGGGCCCCGAGAGGCCAAGTGGTCTAAAGCGCTCTCCGTTACGGATCACTGCCATTTAACCTTTAAGATTCAGATAATGTAGCTATGTGAGAAAGCTTGTCAGTAGTGTCTCCTGGGTTGGTGGTGCTTTTTGGGGGTTTTCCCTGGTTCTTCCTCCACCAATAATACTGGCCGCTACGTATAGCCCATCGTGTGCTGAAAAAAAATGGCGTTAAACCCCACAACAACTTTATTTAAGTATGTTTCCATCCGGTGTAAAGCTGATTTTTACCACTTTACAACTAACTTACATGATTTACTGAAATAAAACTCGCGTTATTACTATTCCAAATTGAAATGCAAGCAAAATATTATGTACTGCAGTATCATTTATGCAGCTGTTTAATTTTATTTCATAAAGAATGGCAAAAGTCATTTAATAAGCATATTAACGACACTGAATATATATATTGGCCAAATACTGAATGTTTGTCGACGATTCCTAAGTCGCCATGTTTCGTGATTCAGCAGCAGGACTGTGGCGGTCTGCATTTAGAGATGAGTGTTAGGACTGGTCGGCCTGGTGTCAGGATAATGTGACTGGGTTGGACATCATGTTGCATGTCTGCTCGCATGATTCCCCCGCGCTAGACATCACTATAAGCTGCCACACTGCAGACATCGTTGTGATATGAGTGAAAAAGTGCTTAAGCTGCGTTAAGAATACAAAACAAATGACACATCAAATCACTGTCAAGTTTTCTCATATAACTATGTTGGTCGAGTCCACTCGATCTCATGTAGAAAGTTGGTGAGATCCATGTTATCTCTAATTGCGGACACCTTCGAACACTCGGCCACATGGTGCATCCATAAAAATACTCCTACACCACAGAGGAAAACTTAATGCCCTAAACAATAACATGTTCCAATTTCAGCTGACGTAACCATGGAGACACAAGTTATATTAACATTTTCAATACGTAGAATGTTATAGAGAAGCGTTACCTAATATTTTGTTTGCAATTGTTGGCGAGTTGGGATTAATATCTTTTAATTGATTTCATTAATAGTATAATAAATGATTAATTATATCATGCTTAGCAAGGTCAGACAGAGACAGCCATCTGTCGCGCAAATAAAATAGTTTCCGAGCTAGGGCGCAGATATAGTTTCTACGGAGTGAAACGCCGGCGGTGCGGAAACATGGCAGGTTGTTTTATATATGGTCTTGCATTAATTCGAGTAAAATATGTGTATAGAACGGATACGTCGTGCTTTCTTATTTACAGCTGAATTTGTATGGAAGTCTTTGGAAATCTGAGGTAAACGTATGGCTTCTAGCGGGAATCGTTCCATGGTTTGACACAGTTCTGTCAAGTAAAGTAATGGTATCTTTTACAAAATGGATAAAGACATTAATTACAAAGTCCCTTGTCCGCCAAATTGTACTCATTCTATTGTAATTGTTGACTTGTAATCCACGGCATCACTTTTCAGATGACATACAAGTATGGCATGATTCGAGCAATTATTGTCAGACTAGTTATATTCACGCCAATAGTATCACGTATTAGATAACAGTCAAGCAATGAATATCGCGCTCACAACAGAAATTTGATCTTCTAACCGCGACCTAATCCGAAATTTATACATGTTTTCGGGTGCGTCGCGGATATCACACACCTTTATTTGTAAAGATCTCATCCCTTTTATCATTGCTAAGTATTATCCTCACATTTAGGACTATAAATACGTATTTGTAAACAACATAATTTCAAGGACCAAATCAGGTCAAAAGATGGGGTGTGAAAGGTTCAAAATATAGAAAGAGCGTCGAGTTCCCTCAATTAGGCACAACTGCAAAAGTATGTATTTATTAAAGTGTGCAAATATGAAACAATGTTCACATATCACAGACAGGTGACTGTACGCTTGTGTGTGTGTGTGTGTGTGTGTGTGTGTGTGTGTGTGTGGTAATTATGTGATCTGGTTGGGGAGGCTCCGAACCTCTTTTCTCTGGTTTAGCCGTGGCTCTCTTTTTGGTCTCATTCTGGACAAATATCTCGCCTTTTGTGAAATCCGCAAGGGGATAAGGGAATTCCTAATAGGGCAACGATATTAAATAAGCGTCGTCTCACGCTAGTCGCCCACCGCCTTGAAATCTAATTGTGTGCTAGGCAATCTACGCCTAAGCCGCTATCTCACATCACACCTCCAACAAACCATTCCCAGGCAAAAGGAAAACTTTGAAGGTACTACAACTCTTTTAGAGTAACACTTTAATTGTATATTTGTTGTACAATCAGATTTGGATGACAGAATATACATGCAAATAAGTTTATATTGACTCCTACGAAAGACTACAGGTAGAGTGAAGTTGGGATGGTGCAGTGTAAAGAAACAGAACACCCGAATGAGTATAAACTGAGATTGTTTGAAATTTGAAAATTGCTGCAATACAATACTGATTTAGTTTTCTAATTCTATTTTTTTTTTTTAATTTTGAGATCTTTTTGTGTCTATGTGTTGGTGTCTTTTCCATTATTTCACATGGTAAATATTTATATTTTTTAGCAACTTTGCATTGATTTAACTGATTTCTAAACATAATACAATTCACTGACAAGGACGTCTGTTCAGTCACCCTTCAGAAAAGCGACGTGCCTTATTACGTGTATCTACTTTATTGCGTACATAATAGTGTGTTCTAGTTGACAAACAAGAGCTTTTGCTTTTGCTCATTCCTTAGATGTCTCAGAGGTAAAGATTGGAACATTTAATTAGATATTCGATTACTTAAATTTGTCTTTGAAACTAAGACCCTCTTTCAGTCCCAAATATTTCCCTAATCGAGAGACATTTCGCTTTCGAAAGAAATACATAAAGTTAACAAGCGTGTCTCGAGATTGATTTAACTAGATGGGTATGTCTATAAGCTTGACATACGCACTGAGATCCTTCGCGATTGCCATACTTATACAATATAACTGATTTTAAATTGAAAAAGGAAATTTGGCATAAGTCATGTAGGTTTGTAACTCAAAAAGTGCGTTACACCACCTCTGTCTGTCTGTCATCTTTGTGTATACGTAGGCAAGTCAGTAAATCAGTCAGTTTCACCCTATGTTTCTCTGTCCTGTCTGTCTCTTACCTCTGCATATATGTGGACTGGTGCGTTGGTATGACGAAGTATATAGGCTGTTATGGATCAGTTGGGCTTAGTTAAAAGCGGTTAAAACCCTTTTCCCCGTTTGGACTTTTTTAATACTTGGTTTATTCGCTGCGCACCATTGGATAGTACGTCACCATACTTTAAAACCGGTTCCCACCCTTTTTTTCAGCATGACTTTTGATGAAAAACGGACTTTTGGGTTTTTCATGTTATGGATCAGTTGGGCTTAGTTAAAAGCGGTTAAACCCCTTTTCCCCGCTTGGACTTTTTTAATACTTGGTTTATTCGCTGCGCACCATTGGATAGTACGTCACCATACTTTAAAACCGGTTCCCACCCTTTTTTTCAGCATGACTTTTGATGAAAAACGGACTTTTGGGTTTTTCATGTTATGGATCAGTTGGGCTTAGTTAAAAGCGGTTAAACCCCTTTTCCCCGCTTGGACTTTTTTAATACTTGGTTTACTCGCTGCGCACCATTGGATAGTACGTCACCATACTTTGAAACCGGTTCCCACCCTTTTTTTCAGCATGACTTTTGATGAAAAACGGACTTTTGGGTTTTTCATGTTATGGATCAGTTGGGCTTAGTTAAAAGCGGTTAAACCCCTTTTCCCCGCTTGGACTTTTTTAATACTTGGTTTATTCGCTGCGCACCATTGGATAGTACGTCACCATACTTTAAAACCGGTTCCCACCCTTTTTTTCAGCATGACTTTTGATGAAAAACGGACTTTTGGGTTTTTCATGTTATGGATCAGTTGGGCTTAGTTAAAAGCGGTTAAACCCCTTTTCCCCGCTTGGACTTTTTTAATACTTGTTTTATTCGCTGCGCACCATTGGATAGTACGTCACCATACTTTCAAACCGGTTCCCACTCTTTTTTTCAGCATGACTTTTGATGAAAAACGGACTTTTGGGTTTTTCATGTTATGGATCAGTTGGGCTTAGTTAAAAGCGGTTAAACCCCTTTTCCCCCCTTGGACTTTTTTAATACTTGGTTTATTCGCAGCGCACCATTGGATAGTACGTCACCATACTTTAAAACCGGTTCCCACCCTTTTTTCAGCATGACTTTTGATGAAAAACGGACTTTTGGGTTTTTCATGTTATGGATCAGTTGGGCTTAGTTAAAAGCGGTTAAACCCCTTTTCCCCGCTTGGACTTTTTTAATACTTGGTTTATTCGCTGCGCACCATTGGATAGTACGTCACCATACTTTAAAACCGGTTTCCACCATTTTTTTCAGCATGACTTTTGATGAAAATCTGACTTTTGGGTTTTTCATGTTATGGATCAGTTGGGCTTAGTTAAAAGCGGTTAAAACCCTTTTCCCCACTTGGACTTTTTTAATACTTGGTTTATTCGCTGCGCACCATTGGATAGTACGTCACCATACTTTAAAACCGGTTCCCACCCTTTTTTTCAGCATGACTTTTGATGAAAAACGGACTTTTGGGTTTTTCATGTTATGGATCAGTTGGGCTTAGTTAAAAGCGGTTAAAACCCTTTTCCCCGCTTGGACTTTTTAATACTTGGTTTATTCGCTGCGCACCATTGGATAGTACGTCACCATACTTTAAAACCGGTTCCCACCCTTTTTTTCAGCATGACTTTTGATGAAAACGGACTTTTGGGTTTTTCATGTTATAGATCAGTTGGGCTTAGTTAAAAGCGGTTAAACCCCTTTTCCCCGCTTGGACTTTTTTAATACTTGGTTTATTCGCTGCGCACCATTGGATAGTACGTCACCATACTTTAAAACCGGTTCCCACCCTTTTTTTCAGCATGACTTTTGATGAAAAACGGACTTTTGGGTTTTTCATGTTATGGATCAGTTGGGCTTAGTTAAAAGCGGTTAAACCCCTTTTCCCCTCTTGGACTTTTTTAATACTTGGTTTATTCGCTGCGCACTATTGGATAGTACGTCACCATACTTTGAAACCGGTTCCCACCCTTTTTTTCAGCATCACTTTTGATGAAAAACAGACTTTTGGGTTTTTCATGTTATGGATCAGTTGGGCTTAGTTAAAAGCGGTTAAAACCCTTTTCCCCGCTTGGACTTTTTCAATACTTGGTTTATTCGCTGCGCACCATTGGATAGTACGTCACCATACTTTAAAACCGGTTCCCACCCTTTTTTTCAGCATGACTTTTGATGAAAAACGGACTTTTAAGTTTTTCATGTCATGGATCAGTTGGGCTTAGTTAAAAGCGGTTAAACCCCTTTTCCCCGCTTGGACTTTTTTAATACTTGGTTTATTCGCTGCGCACCAATGGATAGTACGTCACCATACTTTAAAACCGGTTCCCACCCTTTTTTTCAGCATGACTTTTGATGAAAAACGGACTTTTGGGTTTTTCATGTTATGTATCAGTTGGGCTTAGTTAAAAGCGGTTAAACCCCTTTTCCCCGCTTGGACTTTTTTAATACTTGGTTTATTCGCTGCGCACCATTGGATAGTACGTCACCATACTTTTAAACCGGTTCCCACCCTTTTTTTCAGCATGACCTTTGATGAAAAACGGACTTTTGGGTTTTTCATGTTATGGATCAGTTGGGTTTAGTTAAAAGCGGTTAAAACCCTTTTCCCCGCTTGGACTTTTTTAATACTTGGTTTATTCGCTGCGCACCATTGGATAGTACGTCACCATACTTTAAAACCGGTTCCCACCCTTTTTTTCAGCATGACTTTTGATGAAAAACGGACTTTTGGGTTTTTCATGTTATGGATCAGTTGGGCTTAGTTAAAAGCGGTTAAAACCCTTTTCCCCGCTCGGACTTTTTTAATACTTGGTTTATTCGCTGCGCACCATTGGATAGTACGTCACCATACTTTAAAACCGGTTCCCACCCTTTTTTCAGCATGACTTTTGATGAAAAACGGACTTTTGGGTTTTTCATGTTATGGATCAGTTGGGCTTAGTTAAAAGCGGTTAAAACCCTTTTCCCCGCTTGGACTTTTTTAATACTTGGTTTATTCGCTGCGCACCATTGGATAGTACGTCACCATACTTTAAAACCGGTTCCCACCCTTTTTTTCAGCATGACTTTTGATGAAAAACGGACTTTTGGGTTTTTCATGTTATGGATCAGTTGGGCTTAGTTAAAAGCGGTTAAAACCCTTTTCCCCGCTTGGACTTTCTTAATACTTGGTTTATTCGCTGCGAACCATTGGATAGTACGTCACCATACTTTAAAACCGGTTCCCACCCTTTTTTTCAGCATGACTTTTGATGAAAAACGGACTTTTAGGTTTATCATGTTATGGATCAGTTGGGCTTAGTTAAAAGCGGTTAAAACCCTTTTCCCCGCTTGGACTTTTTTAATACTTGGTTTATTCGCTGCGCACCATTGGATAGTACGTCACCATACTTTAAAACCGGTTCCCACCCTTTTTTTCAGCATGACTTTTGATGAAAAACGGACTTTTGGGTTTTTCATGTTATGGATCAGTTGGGCTTAGTTAAAAGCGGTTAAAACCCTTTTCCCCGCTTGGACTTTTTTAATACTTGGTTTATTCGCTGCGCACCATTGGATAGTACGTCACCATACTTTAAAACCGGTTTCCACCCTTTTTTTCAGCATGACTTTTGATGAAAAACGGACTTTTGGGTTTTTCATGTTATGGATCAGTTGGGCTTAGTTAAAAGCGGTTAAAACCCTTTTCCCCGCTTGGACTTTCTTAATACTTGGTTTATTCGCTGCGCACCATTGGATAGTACGTCACCATACTTTAAAACCGGTTCCCATCCTTTTTTCAGCATGACTTTTGATGAAAAACGGACTTTTGGGTTTTTCATGTTATGGATCAGTTGGGCTTAGTTAAAAGCGGTTAAAACCCTTTTCCCCGCTTGGACATTTTTAATACTTGGTTTATTCGCTGCGCACCATTGAATAGTACGTCACCATACTTTAAAACCGGTTCCCACCCTTTTTTTCAGCATGACTTTTGATGAAAAGCGGACTTTTGGGTTTTTCATGTTATGGATCAGTTGGGCTTAGTTAAAAGCGGTTAAAACCCTTTTCCCTGCTTGGACTTTTTTAATACTTGGTTTATTCGCTGCGCACCATTGGATAGTACGTCACCATACTTTAAAACCGGTTCCCACCCTTTTTTTCAGCATGACTTTTGATGAAAAACGGACTTTTGGGTTTTTCATGTTATGGATCAGTTGGGCTCAGTTAAAAGCGGTTAAAACCCTTTTCCCCGCTTGGACTTTTTTAATACTTGGTTTATTCGCTGCGCACCATTGGATAGTACGTCACCATACTTTAAAACCGGTTCCCACCCTTTTTTTCAGCATGACTTTTGATGAAAAACGGACTTTTGGGTTTTTCATGTTATGGATCAGTTGGGCTTAGTTAAAAGCGGTTGAAACCCTTTTCCCCGCTTGGACTTTTTTAATACTTGGTTTATTCGCTGCGCACCATTGGATAGTACGTCACCATACTTTAAAACCGGTTCCCACCATTTTTTTCAGCATGACTTTTGATGAAAAACGGACTTTTGGGTTTTTCATGTTATGGATCAGTTGGGCTTAGTTAAAAGCGGTTAAAACCCTTTTCCCCGCTTGGACTTTTTTAATACTTGGTTTATTCGCTGCGCACCATTGGATAGTACGTCACCATACTTTAAAACCGGTTCCCACCCTTTTTTTCAGCATGACTTTTGATGAAAAACGGACTTTTGGGTTTTTCATGTTATGGATCAGTTGGGCTTAGTTAAGCAGCAGAGAGGGTGAACCGGACAACATTTTTAAACAAGTTTTCACTGAAATCAGGCTTCTATGGCCAAGATGTGGTGAATTGGATACAAGTTTTCAATGAAATCAGGCAAATAAATCATTGATCAGGCAAAAAAAAATCAATGATCAGGCAAAAAATAATAATGAAATCAATGAAATCAAAAAAATGACTAAGCCTCCATTCGATGAAAATCCTTTGAAATTGCAAGCAATTTACGATTTCAACCGAATATTTGATCCAGTCCGATACGATGTCGTGTTCGAGGGTCATGTAAATTTATTGTTACAAATCCGTGTGGGGCAGACTGAGCATGACTAAAGAAATTTCGAAATTGATTGAAGTCCATATCGGAACACCATGTCTGCCAAATATTTCGTAGCGTATGTGTATTAACTCCATTAAACACACACAACACATTACAATTATCGCGAATCACTTTTGGTATTTGAGTGTAGCGTTGAGTGACATAGATCACATCCGTGTTTTTGTGCCTGCCTCTGGAAAAAATCCTTGCAGGGTTTTTTTGTTTATCTAACATTACATCGTCGTATACAACTAAATTGTTGATACTTCCATCGAGGTCTTCTACTGATGGTGCTTCGTCAATATCGGTTATAAATTCAATAACATCCTCGCCGGCAATCTCTGAAGCGTTTTCATTAAAATCTTTTAGCACTTCATAGCATCGTTGGTCGTCTACGCTAGGGGCAATTAAATACAACTTATCCCACTTCATCCATCTCATTATTAAATTGAGCAACAATTGCGTTTTACCGGATCCAGATGGCCCGATTATAATTGCGCGGATAGAGTTTGGTAGCGCTGCATGATGCTTCACTGGTTCTCTTGTTTTAGTCGCTGAAAAATCAATTATATTCATATCTCTATACATAAATTATGGATCTATATTGTGTGAAGTGTAAGGCGCGTACTGGCACAGATGACTTGACGACGATTACAACAAAAAATAACCGATCAGAGCTTTCTGGTAAATGCGTACAATGTAGTACAAAGAAATTTAGATTTGTTTCTAAACCCAAGGAACCCAAGGAACCTTTAAAAAAAACGAGGAGGTGATATCGCTGCCAAGTTAGCAAAACTCCCTGGAACTCCATGGGCAAAATACCCCGGAGAAAAACACCTTCCAGGGTATAGTTACTGTGGACCGGGAACAAGACTTGATATCAGACTCAATAATCAAAATCAACCCAACCCCGGTGAAGAACCAATAAACGCCATTGATAAAGCCTGTCACCTTCATGATGTGGCTTATAAAAGCAGCAATCTGCAACACAGGCATCTAGCAGATGTGAAATTAATTCATGCGTTAAATGCCATTCCTGATAAATCCTTCAAAGAAAAATTGGCTTCCTTTTTGATAAAATCGGCTATGAAAAGTAAATTGATGTTAGGTGCTGGCAATTAATAACAACATGGAATCTATTTATTATTCCCCAAGAGGATACTGGAAGGGTAACGCTGCAATCCATAAACTCGCTAGCGCTGCAAAGGTGAAAAAAACCACTGCGGCTCATTGGTTATCCAAACAGGTACTATGGCAAATTTATCTACCACCGCCTAAACAAATTAATTTCTCGCATTTTGATGTAACCGGACCCAATGAAGTTCATCAGGCTGATCTATTATTTTTGCCACATGACCACGGTTACAAATACGCATTAACCGTAGTTGATATTGCAAGTCGATACAAAGAAGCAGAGCCGCTGAAAACAAAATCGGCCACTGAAGTCGCTTCTGCATTTGAAAGAATTTATCGACGAGGTCCTCTGCACTGGCCAAATCTATTACAAATTGATCCCGGCAAAGAATTTCAGGGTGCAGTGTTATCTACAATGAAAGATCACAATGTCACTATCAGACGGGGGCATACTGCACTGCATCGTGATCAGGCAATTGTAGAACGGTTTAATAAAACCCTTGCTGAGCGGTTATTTGGATATCAATACGCAAAAGAATTCATCCAAGAAAAAAGATCCCGTGAATGGGTTAAAAGGTTACCAGCTGTGATTACTGCACTGAATAACGAGATTACTAGAACCATCAACATGAAACCTATCAATGCGATTAAAAAGAAGTCAATACCTGAAAAACCACAAAAAGATTCTAGCGTTTCCCAACCAATTCTTGGTAGTAATGTCATTGTGAGGTATTTATATGAACCAGGAGAGCTTGAGGGTGGCAGAAAAAGAGCTACTGATCCTATTTGGAGTGTTACTGCACACAAGATATCTAGTATAACACGATCTACGGGTAGATCTCCAATCTATAAACTGGATTCAACTGCCCCTCAACGGGGTTTTACTAGACAACAATTACAAATAATACCCGAGGACACTCAATTGCCACCGCATGGTCTTAACTAGCACCCTTGCGTCTATTGCACTCAAGACAAGTCAACATCACATTGTTTCTGACATGACCGAGACTATTATTTTTTCTGTCAACGGTAAATTGGCGAGGATCCTTATCCGAATACTGCCAACGCATTATACAATTGCAACTTGCGCAGTGATTATTCTGTTGTTGCTTCAACGCAATTATTAATTCAGCATCAATATCAAATTCTCGTTGTTTTTTTTTGTCCTGTTGTTTGTAACCGGAGAGTTTTTTATCAATAATATCATTATCGTCACCAATGATTTCATCATCGCCACTGGCTTCGCCAACGACAATTCTTCGAAGTTGATTTATTTTTCGTACTCTGGATACTGAAAGATAGACTAAATTCGACCATTCTATGCGATTATCTACCATCCAAACAATTGTATCCGATATAGTCAATCCCTGTGAAGAGTGTATTGTTGCTGCGTATCCTAGCGTCCATGGGGATTTATTAGCACGCAATGCATCTTCAACGACATTGATATCAACCAGCACAATATCATTTAATACGAGAATCTGCTTTTCACTCTGTCCTGGAATATCAACTTCAATGTTCTGTTTTCGTGTATCCGATGGCCTATAACAAAGAGGCACTGGAAGTGTTGCGAATTTTTGTTTATGCAATTCAAATAATTTCATCTGAAGTGTGTCTCTGACTATTTTTCTACTTGCAATGATCAAATCGTTTGGTCTCCACATTTCCCAGAAATCATTCATGGGAGTTTCCGAAATTATTTCACAGGCTATTTCACACTGGATTCTATCCGGTTGTAATCTAATTAGTTTCTTAAATTCTTTTAATTTTTCATCAAGTGATCTATGATCAGTATCAATTTCTTCATAATAGTCTACAAAACCCTTTAGCCATTCATGTGGGGAAGCACCGACAAATGGTGGTGGTTGGCCGTGATCACCGCACATGACGATTTTTGTATTCTTCAATAACAACCACTCAATAAATATTTTTAAGACATCTTCGGACACTGTGTCTATTTCATCCCAAATCATGAATTCAGGAATAAATTTCTCTCCCATGCGCTCAGGAGTCCATTTATCTCCCTTCCATCTAAAGAAACTATGATAAGTGCAGGCATTTACCCCTCTCTGTATCATTTCTCTTGCAAGTCTGTGTGTTGGTGTTAGCACAATCATTTTTGTGAAATCCGTAGGATTTTTCCCACGAAATAACTCAATTGCCCGGGTTGTTTTTCCTGACCCACCACAGCCGTTTAAATAAACTGTTTTATATCTACAGATTGGATCAGAAATCGGTGGTGCACTAGAAAATTCTGAACACTGATTGCTTTCTAAGTAATTATTTTCAATGGTAACATCTGCTGATTGAATATAATCATGAAGCATTTCCTTCTTAATTCTCCATGTCCCCCATTTCTCGTTGCCAGTAGCCTTAAAATCAGCCATTTTGCTATTTATGTAAAATGAGTCAGTAGCAACTCTAACTGCGGTGGTAGGAAATTTATTGATCATTGAAAATAAATTAATAGAAGCATAACCGAGCATAGAAGCTCTCAAATGTGTGTACTTCGGATTGTATCCATCAGTGTAAGTAACAATTGTACCCAATTTGGTTCCATCGGACATAAATGCGTCCCTACGATTGACATATAGGCCCTTATTTGTTAAATCCGTGATTACAAAATCGTATTCAGCATTGTCTATAATCAATCGTGAAGAATATCTCGTATTGTCATCTTTGCCACCTTGGGTAAATTTACCGATTATTCTTCGTCCAAGATTTTTTGCTTCATTGTTTCTGATTTCAAATAACTGTTTGGACCAATCCATGATTTGTTGTTCATTAAAATCAGGAAACAGTTTTCGCTCTTCGCTAATTATTTTTTCTAGATCAGGTTGTGGTAACCAGACTGATTTCTGTGCTCGATAGGATATAATTGCTTCACTTACAATTAATGATTTTAACATCCTACAATCAAGCATATACCGTAATAACACTATTGGCATCCAGTGTTTTTCAGACATGTGTTTACCAATCCAAAGATAACTACACGGATGAAGTCCTTCAGCCATTTCAAATGATACCACACAAGCGAATCCGGTTAAATCAAAATCAGGCAGTGGTCCATTAATAGCAACACGGGTCATTTCGTGTGTAGGGTGTCCAAATCGTTTGAAATATTTCTCGCATTCTCCATACCCAAGAAAACTTCCTGGATAACACGCAATCATATCAACGGAAATAACGGTATCAGGGTCGTATTTTGTATTCCATAACCCTCCATGGCCGTATTCAAGACAGGACAATTTGACATCTGATAAGAACTCACTTCGTGTTGGTTTCCACGTGTTTTTCTTTCTAGCAAAATGTGCTGCAATGGATGGTAGTGTAAAACAGTTTGCTAATAATTGATCGTTGTCTTCTCCGTCCTCAGAAAACTCACTAGCTAGTTGTTTCATTTGATTATGCAGCTCTTCAGTACGATACAATTCTCCGTTGGGTCTTACAAACTGATAAAATCTACATTCTTCGTCTGAAGTACTATGAAATAGCCACATTGACACAGGATCGTTTTTACTCAAATGGTAAATAGCATCAAATAATTTCTGCTCTGAAAAAAACTCTTCGGTTGGGGATAGATATTTTACGGTTCTATCCCGTGGGAATATTGTTACTGCAGATGACCACGCGTGTTCATTATGATCAATAATTTCAATTGGGGTTCCTTTTTTTGATTGATATTTCGGTTCTTTTAATACTTCACCGGTGATTGTTCTTACTGATATTGGAAATCTCAATGATGTTTCTAATTTAGTTATATCCTGAATTGTTGCCCCATTCTCTTTTACCGTGAACTCCCACTCGGTTATTTTTTTTCGTCTTAGATCAGTTAGTTTATTTCCCCGGGACGCATTTGTGAAGTGTTCTATTATTCGTTCTGCTACACAATTAAGCCCTGTCGAATATTTCATGGGTGCTAGTTTTGCAATATCAGGTTTTTCATTGAGCGGATAGATCCCGTAAACAGATGCTGTGACAGGATAAGATCTTTCGTAGTAGGGTTTATCAATTCTGGTCAAAATTCCTGGTTTTGAATCCTGATTCACAGTGATAGTTTTTTTGCCCTTGAGAATGGGTTCAAATTTATCCCTAATAATCCATTTTCCATCCTCACGGATAATGAATTTGATTCGGAAAAAATGACTTTTTTCCCCAACACGTGAAATGATCTCTGCTGCTTTTTCATCATTCATGGTAGCGTCAACAACACCATCAATTCGAAATGTTGACCAGCAATAAGATGCTCCATCACGCTTGAATTCATTAAAACAGTCTCTGATGGCTTTATCAAGAATTTTATTCTTGGGTGTATTAGAAACTATATCAAGATTGAATTGAGCATCCTTCCATGGTAATTTCTTGTTTCTGTTTACTACACGTTTTTTGGGTCTATCGCGATTAAATCTAGGATTGATTTTCAATAATCTCTTAAACTCTTTCATGTTTCCGTCTGCTACACGTTTTTTGGGTTTATCGATATTAAATTTAGGATTGATTTTCAATAATCTCTTAAACTCTTTCATGTTTCCCTCTCTTGGACGTTTTGGACGTTTGTTTCTGTTTACTACACGTTTTTTGGGTCTATCGCGATTAAATCTAGGATTGATTTTCAATAATCTCTTAAACTCTTTCATGTTTCCGTCTACTACACGTTTTTTGGGTTTATCGATATTAAATTTAGGGTTAATTTTCAATAATCTCTTAAACTCTCTATCAGTATTGAATTTAGCATTTTTCGAAGTCAATCTCTTGAACTCCATCATGCTATACATAAAACAAGTATTTAAATGAAAGTTTTATATATAATGAACCAATGCAAATGGCTCATGATGGGAAATGTAACCCCGTGTAACAAATCATGCAGAAAAAATGAGTACTGTAGGTATCATATGCAAAGTTTTCGACATGGGAGCCTTGGTCCGTTACCCTGTATTCGATGTGGGGTTGGGGTTAAGGGAAGATCACAATTGTGTATTGATTGTGGTGGAAAGCGATATAGGGAATTGAAGCGTTATTATGATAAAAGAATAAAAAATGGACAATCCATCAGAAATTATGACCCTGAAAAAGTCTTTGACCCTGATAACGTCACTGACAAAATCATAAGAACTCCGCAAGACTACATCGAAAGGTTCTCCAGTGATGTAATTATTAAACCAAACACTGAATTAGACAAACAATAGAATAGTATATATGAACCAAGAATTCAGACCACATCCAGTGATTACAAATTATGAAGCATCCAGTGATGGTGTTGTAAGAAACCGTAGGCTGAAAAAACCGGTCGGTGTTGTGAGTAATCGAGGGTATTTGAGGTTTACTGTTGGAAAGAAAACTTATCACAATCATCGTTTCATATTTGAATGTTTTAATGGATTGATCAAAAATGGTTTTGTTATTGATCACAAGGATTCTAATCCAAATAATAATTCTGTATCAAATCTGCAGGCTATCACACTGAGTGAGAATTCCAAACGAGGAGAGACTGGAAAATGCAAAACGGTTGGGAAGAGACCTGTGAAATCTTTGAATACGATAACTAACGAAGAGAAAATATTTTCATCTATGAATGAAGCCGGTAGGCACTTCGATATTTGTCCAACTTCTGTTCAAAAAGTTGCAGGGAGGATTTATCGATCGGCTATTTCAAAAAAGAGCGGGCAAAAAGTTCAATTTAGTTATGTCTGATACGTCATATTTTTCAATTAGAGATATGTCATTGCTATAGAATAATGAATTCTGAAAACATGAATAGCATCATAGTTGAAATAGCAAAATTGAAAAATCAGGATATCAAACTTTCAGATGGATTAAATCCTGATCAAATTGTGTCTGATTTTCAGGATATAGAATACGGAGTTAACAATAACAAATATATGCTACCCAAGAAATATGCACTCATCAAAAGAATTCAGAATTCTATTAGAGACTCTCTTTCATTTTCCAGTGACATCAGTGTGTTTGTCCCGTTGTATACTATCGTAGAGGGGATACGAATAGAATTAGGTAACGAATACGAATTGAAAAAAGAAGTCAACTCTAAAATTAGAAACCTACGAGCATTAATTCAAGAAAATTGATTGCCCGACCATTGATTACCCGACCCCTTATCATTTTTTGATTTCCCGACCCTATCATTTTTTTTAGCCGACCCTCAAGGGGATGTCAAAAATAGAATGAGGGAACTATCAGTATTATTTATTTTATATACAATTATGATACTTCCCTCATCATGATAGAGCCGTTAACACTTCCATGGTGATATTAAAAATCATCTGACATGTCAAAAAAGTGGGGAAACTGCCAGTATTAATTATTTTATATACAATTATGGCACTTTCCCCATCATTGATAGAAGCTGTTATAGGATGAAATAACATTTCCTTGATGGTGTTAAAAATCATCTGACATGTCATTGATGGCGAAACTGTCAGTATTAATTATTTTATATACAATTATGACACTTTCGCCACACCTGATAGAAGGTGTCTCACGATGAAATAACACTTCCATGACTGTGTTAAAAATCATCTGACATGTCAAAAAAGTGGGGAAACTGCCAGTATTAATTATTTTATATACAATTATGGCACTTTCCCCATCATTGATAACGCCCTTAAAACAATCAAATAACACTTCCATGACTGTGTTAAAAATCATCCGACATGTCATTGATGGCGAAACTGTCAGTATTAATTATTTTATATACAATTATGACACTTTCGCCACACCTGATAGAAGGTGTTAAAACTTCCATGACTGTGTTAAAAATCATCCGACATGTCAAGTGTTTTACAATTGAAAAATGGTTTCTGATTTCAAATAATGGTCAATGAAGCATTAACAACCCGATTGGCTCGTGAACGATTAGATGCAATTAAGAGATTTGTACCAATTCGTGACTCTGTAAGAAATAAACTGCAACAACGACAGAGTTTACAAACGGATTTTGCTTTGGGGTCTGAAGAGTTGTTTAAACCAGTAACCACAGCAACGAAAGGGGTTGAGCGTGCTATACTGGGAGATGATCCTGACGGTAAAAGAAAAGAAGAGAGCCTTATTTCTGTACTTGAAAAACTAGCAGCGAAAACTGAACAAACTGATCCGAAAAAAACTACTGTTTCTCTGTTGAATAAATTTACTGATCATGCTAAAATAGTAATAAAACAATTTAGTTTATTGAAACCAAAGGATTATCAAGCCTTTGGTAATTTTGCTGCTCAAAGCTATAATTCAAAAAAAGATTTTTTAAAGGACGAGTATAAGAATGATAGAATATCAAGTAATGATTGGTCCGATAATTTGTATAAACTAAATAAAGGGATTGGTCGTTTGAATAAGGTTGAGATGGGGTACAAGGAATTTCAAAGGGGAATTAGTAATTATAAAAGAGAACAAATAGAAGAGCGACAACGAGAATTAGAAGAACGACGTCAAACACCAACACGTAGACAAACAAGAAGACAAAAAAAACAAGAAGAACTTGATGATGATGATGATGATTTACAAAAACGTCGTCAAACACCAACACGGAGACAAAAAAAACAAGAAGAACCTAATGATGATTATTTACAAGAAACGGATTTAGAAAAACTAGATGAAGCAGCTGGTTATAGCGGAAGCGGATTGCAAAATCCAAGGATTAGTTTCTGTCCTGATAGTGTTATCAATGATATATCACGATTAGATGTTCTTGTAGGAGGGTTCCGAGCTGGAAATAACTCTCCAGAAATAATTAATGAAGCAGCTGATATCTGTAGACGGTTATTTGCCGGCGGTATCATGGATATCAAAACATATCGAGATTTCATTGACGAGTTAGCAAATGGGTATCATAGTGATTAAATAACAATTGAAAACACTATTGTTTTTATAATAATGATCATACATTACAATCATGATAAACCAACCCTCGTCTATGTAGTTAATTCACGGTTTCCAGTTTATAGAGCATACTATGGAGATGGTTTAGGCAATACCATTGCAGGGTTATTTGCAAGAATGGCTCCAAAAGTGATGCCGTTAGCTAAACAATTATCAATGAAAGCCATTGATGTTATTCGTGATAAGGGTATTGGTGCTGTTGGAGATCTTGCGGGAAAAGCGTTTTCAATTGCGAAGAATAAAATAGCATCATTAGTGAGACGAAAAAAGAAACCGTTACCGTCTACAGCAGAAATGCCTGCAAGTGTTAGTAAAATAATAAATAACGCAGTAGATGAAAAACTAGCATCGATGGCTTTAACTCCCGACCCAAATATGATAGCGGGAAGTGGCTTTAGAAAACGCTAGCGTTGAAAATCGTTTACGATGATGAAAATTGCTAGCAATTTTCCAATTTAGACTCTGATAAATAGAATAAGATGTTCAAAAAGTCACGTGATCCAGCATTTGATATAGATGCCCCAGTTGGCAAGGATGATTCCGTACGCGATTATCAATATTACGCCTATCATGCCATAGACCCAAATAGTCGAGCAAGAATTGATCTTCAAGTCCATGATACCAGTAAATACTTTTTGCCCTGTGAAGCGTTTATTGAAATCGAAGGAGAAATTGTAACAGCTGCTGAGACTCCTACTGTACCAGCACCGTATCCAGCTGGTACTCAAGTCGGTTTTGTCAATAATGGTATTATGGCCTTATTTGAGAGTGCAAAATATCTCATTGATGGAAAAGAAATTGAGACGATAGATCGTGATGTTGATGTGGCTACAACAATCATAGGGTTAGCGAGATATTCTGATGATTATACAAGATCAGCAGGACCTTCTATGATGTTTGCAAAAGATGTTACAAATAACGCTGGAGGAAATCAATTTATTATAAGACGACCAAAAAAACGTGATAATAGTGATGCTGATGTCGAGAATATGATTATAAACAAAGATGATGATTTCAATCTAGGAGCTGCAACACGAAACGCAATGTTGCAAGGAGCGCGTAAATCATTTTCATGCGCGATTCCACTGCATCACATATTTGGATTCTGTAGAAACGTCAGAAAAGTTATTTATGGAGCTAAGCATACAGTATCGCTTGTACGAAAGAGTGATGATAATGGCGCAATTTGGAGGATTCCAGCGGATGCTGCAACTCCCAATGCTGATGCCGGTAAAGTCAAATTAACAAAAATATCATTGTGGATGCCAGTGTTGACTCCAGCAATCACCGCAGAAGAACGATTACTATCATTTATGGACCAAGGGGGAAAGTCGTTGTTGAGTTGGTTATCAGTGAGTACAGATGTAAAACAATCAGATCTGAACGGGTTATTCACGTGGAACCTAGCATCAAAACAAGGTGTTGCTGCGCCACGTCATATATTTATTGCGTTACAGGATAACACACGAGTTGGCAATCAACTCTCCAGCCATATGATATTTGATCAGTTAGGTGTGAAAGACGTCTCACTGAGAACAAACGGCCAGCAGGAACCATCCGAGGATATACAACTTAATTACACAGAAAATCATATTGCACGAGTTTATCATAGATTGCTGTCATTTATGGCACGTGATCAAAATGTGGATACTGGTTTGCAAATATCACAATATGATTTTAAAAATCTGTATCCAATCTATTACTTCTCACTGGAACATCTCGATTTGATGAGACAATCTGTTGTTGATATACATTTTAGAGCTAATGTGACCCGTGGTGGTATTGCTAATTATAGAGCGGTTGCTGTCATTCTCAGTGATAAATCAATGCTACTTGAAGGTGTTGGAGGAAGAATGAGAGTGGTAGATGCCCCAGTAGAAAATCTTTAAACGATTTTTCCATTAGAATCAATCTATTATGTATAATGTCATATAGTGTTATTAGTGTTGCGTTAACTCCTGGTCAAATCAAAAAATTGCAATCAGAATCGGCTAAAAAATGTGGAACCACAATCACGTTGAAACCTAATCAAATGACTGGTGGTGCAAATAAATTATCGCTGACAACTCGTCAAATAAAACATTTCAATGATGCACTTGTAGCCAAAAAAGGTGTTCAGATTACTCTTTCTGCGGCTGCTATCAAAAATATGATGAAAACGGGTGGTATATTTCCATTGTTAGCTGCAATACCAGCATTGATTGCAGCAGCAGCCCCAGCAGTGGCTAAAGCAGCAGCATTAGGAGCCGTTGGTACTGCAGCAGGAATGGCACTAAAAAAGGCAACTGGTCAAGGATATAAAAAAAGGGGAAAGGGTCTGAGACTACCAGGAACCCCGTATTCATGGTACAGCGGGAGATCCGTTCACGGATCAGGCCTGAGACTACCAGGAACGGTTTATTAATTGAGGAATCTATGGTTCCCATGTCCAATTTTGATTTAATGGATGCTGCTAAAAAACTAGCGATTAAAAATTTCAGAGGTGTTTTTATGAAAGATCAATTACCACATCAACCAAACAAAACTGAAACAGGTATTATTAATCTCGATAACGGCACCGGACCTGGAACTCACTGGGTTGCATACGCTATTGATCCACGTGGGATTGTCTATTTTGATTCATATGGATTAGCCCCGCCAAAAGAGTTTATGCGTTATATAAAAAATTTTCCAATGAAGACTTGGTATTCTACGCTACCAACACAACAAATCAATGACCCACCAATATGCGGCAGTGAAGTATTAAATGTCCTTAACGCTATTTCAGCATCTAGAAAACCACCACACATTGTCGCAAATGACTACACCAGCAATCGCTTTTTAGAGAGAGAAAGAGTTTTACAATAACATGATTGATATTTGGGGAAGACCTCTGAAACCCAAACCCGATGACACTGCAACCCCTGATTCTATCAAGGATATAACAAAAAAAATTAAAGATGAAATCGCTGAGACGTTGAATTTAGTAAATGTTGATCCTAATGAGATAGTTGTATTTCAAGACAAACAGGGTAAATTGAAATCTAGTAATATTTCTCTGGATGATATTTTAGTTAAACAACAAAACGCAATCGAGAACACCGTTGCGTTATTTTCCGATCAGGGTAAATTGAAAACCAGTGATGTATCGTTGAATGATATTTTAGTTAAACAACAAAACGCAATCGAGAACACCGTTGCGTTATTTTCCGATCAGGGTAAATTGAAAACCAGTGATGTATCGTTGAATGATATTTTAGTTAAACAACAAAACGCAATCGAGAACACCGTTGCGTTATTTTCCGATCAGGGTAAATTGAAAACCAGTGATGTATCGTTGAATGATATTTTAGTTAAACAACAAAACGCAATCGAGAACACCGTTGCGTTATTTTCCGATCAGGGTAAATTGAAACCAGGTGTACTTTTTTCGACGATTACAGATCGATTAAAAACTCTCAACGATGAATTAAACAATTCTGTGTTTGTACTAACAACACTTGAATCTAAAATTGAAGAAAACGGAAAACAGTTTACAATTTTTCGTAGAAATATCATTGATAAATTTCTTGGAACTACATTCGATAAACTCGACATAAAACTCCCTGATATTAAAAAATCCATCGATGAGACAAAAACCTTCATCGAAGCCATCAAAGGTGATTTTTCGAGGATGATAACAGTCATTGAAAAAACAAAAATTCCTCATGAGAAAACCAACAACGTTGTATACACAATACAACACGGATCATTTGCGTGGACACCTACAAACAACAAATTAGATATCACTGCAACCGTTAAAGGTATTTATCGATTAACACTAGTAACACCATTGACTCAATTTAATATTTCATCGTCCAGTTCATCTGGGGTCAATAATACGATTTCAACGATCATCGACAAGAATACAACTGAAAAGTTCACAATCACATCTACTGATAAAAATTTGGTTAGGGTTTCAACAACATGGTATGTGGAATTCGTAGCGGATTTAAGTAAATCGTAATTGAAAACGCTAGCGTATTTAAAATAAAAATGATTTCATCATCGCAATATCGTTATGATCAGGTCAGAGAATTTCAAACTAGACTCAAAACCCTGTCTGAGGAGTATGCAATGAAAATTAAAAAATATCGCAGGAGAATTACCGCAATTGATGTTACTGTGTATTCAGTGAGTGGTGTAATCACTGGAGCTGGTATTATACTGTCTTCAGTGACAATGATGGCTCCGATAGCTGTTCCAATTTGCATTTCTGCGGCAACAACAATCGCTGGAATTATTTCAATAATCACAAAAAAAATATCATCATGCAGCCAACGGAAACTACAAGACTACATAATTCAATTTCATGTTGTGTCCACTGCATGCTCGCAATTATCCTCATTGATATCGTCATCTCTCGATGATACAATTATATCAGAGAGTGAGTTTTCAGCGATGGTAGATATTTACGATTCTGCGATGTCAAAATTAGAAATACAAAAACATGAGTATAATAACAATGACAACACAGATGGAATCAGAAAAAAACAGAATGATCTCAATAACCTCAACGATATCAGATAGTGAGTTCTCAGTGATGATACGTGTCTATGATTCCGCAGTATCAAAATTAGAAATACATCATGAGTATAATAACGATGACAACACCGATGGAATTACTTCAACAAACAGTGGAGAACACGAACCCAGTACAAACCAGCATGATCTCAATAACCTCAACGAATCCAGAATTCAGTGTGAATTTCCCCTCTCCGGTCCCAGTGAAGGAGATAGCGCTAGCAAAATTACGAGTGTATCACAGCTGGCCAAATATTAGGTCAAAATCATTTGGTGGTCAACAACCGAATAATTCCCTGGTATTTGCAAATAAGAATAAACCCGACGGGACTCCAGACTGGAATGTCGTTTCGATACCAACAGGGTCATACCAAATCGAACAAATCAATAATGAATTCGCGCGTAGAATAAAATCGATTACTGGAGTAGAGTCAAAAATAGCTATAACAGTTCATGAACCAACACTATCATCCGCAATTGAGATAAGCACAGAAGGATATGTCGTAGATATCTATCAGAGTTCTATTAGAACCGTACTAGGATGGCCTGAATTACCACCCGGGGGGAAAACCGTTGATTTACCAGAACCAAAAAAAACTGATTATGTCACAGACAGGATAAAATCTGATAATCCAATAAGGAGTTATAGAGATTATGACAAATTGAATTTTTTTCTTAAAACGATAGATACCGTCACTAATAAAAGATACCACACACTTCTACAGAGTAAAACCACTGAAAATTTCAGAGCGTTCAATAATGATATTTCGTTGTTGTTAATATCCCTTAAATCCGGTACTCTCACCCGAGACGAATTTATCAGCGTTGTAGAAACATGCAACAAAATCATCAATGACATGGAAACATTTCATTCACAAATTATTCAGGGTATATTAGATGACAATATCCCCCTATCGAAAACAACATTTGCAATGAAGTATAATATACGCGTAGAAGATATTCCAATAGTCAAACTACCAGGATATAATATCTTAGAACTACAAAAATCTCTCAATGATGCCATCTATGTTGGTTTTAAAATAATTCATGATACGTGGAAAAAAACAACATCACCGGAAATAAAAACCCTCAAACATAATAATGACCCAGATGGTGGCGGCAGGCATATTGCTCCGTTCAATGTGAATATTTCATCGGTGATAGCGATCAAATTAGTATGTGATGTTATCGAAGGAAGCTATCAAATAAATTTAGAACGATCAAATCAAGCTCAGCAAGGATATATTTTGTATTCGTTTGCAACAACAGCTCCTCCAGGGTTTCTAATTATTGAGGATCCAACTAATCCAGTCTATATGCGATGTCATAATAATTCATTAACCAGAATTAATTTCAAACTCACAGATCAGTCCAATAATCTGATTGATTTACAAGACGAGGTGTTAGCGATTAGTCTGTTTGTAAAGTCGTAGTGATTTTCGTCCTATGACCCTCGAACACGAAATCGTATCGGACTGGATCAAATATTCGGTTGAAATCGTAAATTGCTTGCAATTTCAAAGGATTTTCATCAAATGGAGGCTTAGTCATTTTTTTGATTTCATTGATTTCATTATTATTTTTTGCCTGATCATTGATTTTTTTTTTGCCTGATCAATGATTTATTTGCCTGATTTCATTGAAAACTTGTATCCGATTCACCACATCTTGGCCATAGAAGCCTGATTTCAGTGAAAACTTGTTTAAAAATGTTGTCCGGTTCACCCTCTCTGCTGCTAGTTAAAAGCGGTTAAAACCCTTTTCCCCGCTTGGACTTTTTTAATACTTGGTTTATTCGCTGCGCACCATTGGATAGTACGTCACCATACTTTAAAACCGGTTCCCACCCTTTTTTTCAGCATGACTTTTGATGAAAAACGGACTTTTGGGTTTTTCATGTTATGGATCAGTTGGGCTTAGTTAAAAGCGGTTAAAACCCTTTTCCCCGCTTGGACTTTTTTAATACTTGGTTTATTCGCTGCGCACCATTGGATAGTACGTCACCATACTTTAAAACCGGTTCCCACCCTTTTTTTCAGCATGACTTTTGATGAAAAACGGACTTTTGGGTTTTTCATGTTATGGATCAGTTGGGCTTAGTTAAAAGCGGTTAAAACCCTTTTCCCCGCTTGGACTTTTTTAATACTTGGTTTATTCGCTGCGCACTATTGAATAGTACGTCACCATACTTTAAAACCGGTTCCCACCCTTTTTTTCAGCATGACTTTTGATGAAAAACGGACTTTTGGGTTTTTCATGTTATGGATCAGTTGGGCTTAGTTAAAAGTGGTTAAAACCCTTTTCCCCGCTTGGACTTTTTTAATACTTGGTTTATTCGCTGCGCACCATTGGATAGTACGTCACCATACTTTAAAACCGGTTCCCACCTTTTTTTTCAGCATGACTTTTGATTAAAGACGGACTTTTGGGTTTTTCATGTTATGGATCAGTTGGGCTTAGTTAAAAGCGGTTAAAACCCTTTTCCCCGCTTGGACTTTTTTAATACTTGGTTTATTCGCTGCGCACCATTGGATAGTACGTCACCATACTTTAAAACCGGTTCCCACCCTTTTTTTCAGCATGACTTTTGATGAAAAACGGACTTTTGGGTTTTTCATGTTATGGATCAGTTGGGCTTAGTTAAAAGCGGTTAAAATCCTTTTCCCCGCTTGGACTTTTTTAATACTTGGTTTATTCGCTGCGCACCATTGGATAGTACGTCACCATACTTTAAAACCGGTTCCCACCCTTTTTTTCAGCATTACTTTTGATGAAAAACGGACTTTTGGGTTTTTCATGTTATGGATCAGTTGGGATCAGTTAAAAGCGGTTAAAACCCTTTTCCCCGCTTGGACTTTTTTAATACTTGGTTTATTCGCTGCGCACTATTGGATAGTACGTCACCATACTTTAAAACCGGTTCCCACCCTTTTTTTCAGCATGACTTTTGATAAAAACGGACTTTTGGGTTTTTCATGTTATGGATCAGTTGGGCTTAGTTAAAAGCGGTTAAAACCCTTTTCCCCGCTTGGACTTTTTTAATACTTGGTTTATTCGCTGCGCACCATTGGATAGTACGTCACCATACTTTAAAACCGGTTCCCACCCTTTTTTTCAGCATGACTTTTGATGAAAAACGGACTTTTTTGTTTTTCATGTTATGGATCAGTTGGGCTTAGTTAAAAGCGGTTAAAACCCTTTTCCCCGCTTGGACTTTTTTAATACTTGGTTTATTCGCTGCGCACCATTGGATAGTACGTCACCATACTTTAAAACCGGTTCCCACCCTTTTTTTCAGCATGACTTTTGATGAAAAACGGACTTTTGGGTTTTTCATGTTATGGATCAGTTGGGCTTAGTTAAAAGCGGTTAAAACCCTTTTCCCCGCTTGGACTTTTTTAATACTTGGTTTATTCGCTGCGCACCATTGGATAGTACGTCACCATACTTTAAAACCGGTTCCCACCCTTTTTTTCAGCATGACTTTTGATGAAAAACGGACTTTTGGGTTTTTCATGTTATGGATCAGTTGGGCTTAGTTAAAAGCGGTTAAAACCCTTTTCCCCGCTTGGACTTTTTTAATACTTGGTTTATTCGCTGCGCACTATTGGATAGTACGTCACCATACTTTAAAACCGGTTCCCACCCTTTTTTTCAGCATGACTTTTGATGAAAAACGGACTTTTGGGTTTTTCATGTTATGGATCAGTTGGGCTTAGTTAAAAGCGGTTAAAACCCTTTTCCCCGCTTGGACTTTTTTAATACTTGGTTTATTCGCTGCGCACCATTGGATAGTACGTCACCATACTTTAAAACCGGTTCCCACCCTTTTTTTCAGCATGACTTTTGATGAAAAACGGACTTTTGGGTTTTTCATGTTATGGATCAGTTGGGCTTAGTTAAAAGCGGTTAAAACCCTTTTCCCCGCTTGGACTTTTTTTATACTTGGTTTATTCGCTGCGCACCATTGGATAGTACGTCACCATACTTTAAAACCGGTTCCCACCCTTTTTTCAGCATGACTTTTGATGAAAAACGGACTTTTGGGTTTTTCATGTTATGGATCAGTTTGGCTTAGTTAAAAGTGGTTTAAACCCTTTTCCCCGCTTGGACTTTTTTAATACTTGGTTTATTCGCTGCGCACCATTGGATAGTACGTCACCATACTTTAAAACCGGTTCCCACCTTTTTTTTCAGCATGACTTTTGATGAAAAACGGACTTTTAGGTTTTTCATGTTATGGATCAGTTGGGCTTAGTTAAAAGCGGTTAAAACCCTTTTCCCCACTTGGACTTTTTTAATACTTGGTTTATTCGCTGCGCACCATTGGATAGTACGTCACCATACTTTAAAACCGGTTCCCACCCTTTTTTTCAGCATTACTTTTGATGAAAAACGGACTTTTGGGTTTTTCATGTTATGGATTAGTTGGGCTTAGTTAAAAGCGGTTAAAACCCTTTTCCCCGCTTGGACTTTTTTAATACTTGGTTTATTCGCTGCGCTCCATTGGATAGTACGTCACCATACTTTAAAACCGGTTCCCACCCTTTTTTTCAGCATGACTTTTGATGAAAAACGGACTTTTGCGTTTTTCATGTTATGGATCAGTTGGGCTTAGTTAAAAGCGGTTAAAACCCTTTTCCCCGCTTGGACTTTTTTAATACTTGGTTTATTCGCTGCGCACCATTGGATAGTACGTCACCATACTTTAAAACCGGTTCCCACCCTTTTTTTCAGCATGACTTTTGATGAAAAACGGACTTTTGGGTTTTTCATGTTATGGATCAGTTGAGCTTAGTTAAAAGTGGTTAAAAACCTTTTCCCCGCTTGGACTTTTTTAATACTTGGTTTATTCGCTGCGCACCATTGGATAGTACGTCACCATATTTTAAAACCGGTTCCCACCTTTTTTTTCAGCATGACTTTTGATGAAAAACGGACTTTTGGGTTTTTTATGTTATGGATCAGTTGGGCTTAGTTAAAAGCGGTTAAAACCCTTTTCCCCGCTTGGACTTTTTTTATACTTGGTTTATTCGCTGCGCACCATTGGATAGTACGTCACCATACTTTAAAGCCGGTTCCCACCCTTTTTTCAGCATGACTTTTGATGAAAAACGGACTTTTGGGTTTTTCATGTTATGGATCAGTTGGGCTTAGTTAAAAGCGGTTAAAACCCTTTTCCCCGCTTGGACTTTTTTAATACTTGGTTTATTCGCTGCGCACCATTGGATAGTACGTCACCATACTTTAAAACCGGTTCCCACCCTTTTTTTCAGCATGACTTTTGATGAAAAACGGACTTTTGGGTTTTTCATGTTATGGATCAGTTGGGCTTAGTTAAAAGCGGTTAAAACCCTTTTCCCCGCTTGGACTTTTTTAATACTTGGTTTATTCGCTGCGCACCATTGGATAGTACGTCACCATACTTTAAAACCGGTTCCCACCCTTTTTTTCAGCATGACTTTTGATGAAAAACGGACTTTTGGGTTTTTCATGTTATGGATCAGTTGGGCTTAGTTAAAAGCGGTTAAAACCCTTTTCCCCGCTTGGACTTTTTTAATACTTGGTTTATTCGCTGCGCACTATTGGATAGTACGTCACCATTTTTTAAAACCGGTTCCCACCCTTTTTTTCAGCATGACTTTTGATGAAAAACGGACTTTTGGGTTTTTCATGTTATGGATCAGTTGGGCTTAGTTAAAAGTGGTTAAAACCCTTTTCCCCGCTTGGACTTTTTTAATACTTGGTTTATTCGCTGCGCACCATTGGATAGTACGTCACCATACTTTAAAACCGGTTCCCACCCTTTTTTTCAGCATGACTTTTGATGAAAAACGGACTTTTGGGTTTTTCATGTTATGGATCAGTTGGGCTTAGTTAAAAGCGGTTAAAACCCTTTTCCCCGCTTGGACTTTTTTTATACTTGGTTTATTCGCTGCGCACCATTGGATAGTACGTCACCATACTTTAAAACCGGTTCCCACCCTTTTTTCAGCATGACTTTTGATGAAAAACGGACTTTTGGGTTTTTCATGTTATGGATCAGTTGAGCTTAGTTAAAAGTGGTTAAAACCCTTTTCCCCGCTTGGACTTTTTTAATACTTGGTTTATTCGCTGCGCACCATTGGATAGTACGTCACCATACTTTAAAACCGGTTCCCACCTTTTTTTTCATCATGACTTTTGATGAAAAACGGACTTTTGGGTTTTTCATGTTATGGATCAGTTGGGCTTAGTTAAAAGCGGTTAAAACCCTTTTCCCCGCTTGGACTTTTTTAATACTTGGTTTATTCGCTGCGCACCATTGGATAGTACGTCACCATACTTTAAAACCGGTTCCCACCCTTTTTTTCAGCATTACTTTTGATGAAAAACGGACTTTTGGGTTTTTCATGTTATGGATCAGTTGGGCTTAGTTAAAAGCGGTTAAAACCCTTTTCCCCGCTTGGACTTTTTTAATACTTGGTTTATTCGCTGCGCACCATTGGATAGTACGTCACCATACTTTAAAACCGGTTCCCACCCTTTTTTTCAGCATTACTTTTGATGAAAAACGGACTTTTGGGTTTTTCATGTTATGGATTAGTTGGGCTTAGTTAAAAGCGGTTAAAACCCTTTTCCCCGCTTGGACTTTTTTAATACTTGGTTTATTCGCTGCGCACCATTGGATAGTACGTCACCATACTTTAAAACCGGTTCCCACCCTTTTTTTCAGCATGACTTTTGATGAAAAACGGACTTTTGCGTTTTTCATGTTATGGATCAGTTGGGCTTAGTTAAAAGCGGTTAAAACCCTTTTCCCCGCTTGGACTTTTTTAATACTTGGTTTATTCGCTGCGCACCATTGGATAGTACGTCACCATACTTTAAAACCGGTTCCCACCCTTTTTTTCAGCATGACTTTTGATGAAAAACGGACTTTTGGGTTTTTAATGTTATGGATCAGTTGAGCTTAGTTAAAAGTGGTTAAAACCCTTTTCCCCGCTTGGACTTTTTTAATACTTGGTTTATTCGCTGCGCACCATTGGATAGTACGTCACCATATTTTAAAACCGGTTCCCACCTTTTTTTTCAGCATGACTTTTGATGAAAAACGGACTTTTGGGTTTTTTATGTTATGGATCAGTTGGGCTTAGTTAAAAGCGGTTAAAACCCTTTTCCCCGCTTGGACTTTTTTTATACTTGGTTTATTCGCTGCGCACCATTGGATAGTACGTCACCATACTTTAAAGCCGGTTCCCACCCTTTTTTCAGCATGACTTTTGATGAAAAACGGACTTTTGGGTTTTTCATGTTATGGATCAGTTGGGCTTAGTTAAAAGCGGTTAAAACCCTTTTCCCCGCTTGGACTTTTTTAATACTTGGTTTATTCGCTGCGCACCATTGGATAGTACGTCACCATACTTTAAAACCGGTTCCCACCCTTTTTTTCAGCATGACTTTTGATGAAAAACGGACTTTTGGGTTTTTCATGTTATGGATCAGTTGGGCTTAGTTAAAAGCGGTTAAAACCCTTTTCCCCGCTTGGACTTTTTTAATACTTGGTTTATTCGCTGCGCACCATTGGATAGTACGTCACCATACTTTAAAACCGGTTCCCACCCTTTTTTTCAGCATGACTTTTGATGAAAAACGGACTTTTGGGTTTTTCATGTTATGGATCAGTTGGGCTTAGTTAAAAGCGGTTAAAACCCTTTTCCCCGCTTGGACTTTTTTAATACTTGGTTTATTCGCTGCGCACTATTGGATAGTACGTCACCATTTTTTAAAACCGGTTCCCACCCTTTTTTTCAGCATGACTTTTGATGAAAAACGGACTTTTGGGTTTTTCATGTTATGGATCAGTTGGGCTTAGTTAAAAGCGGTTAAAACCCTTTTCCCCGCTTGGACTTTTTTAATACTTGGTTTATTCGCTGCGCACCATTGGATAGTACGTCACCATACTTTAAAACCGGTTCCCACCCTTTTTTTCAGCATGACTTTTGATGAAAAACGGACTTTTGGGTTTTTCATGTTATGGATCAGTTGGGCTTAGTTAAAAGCGGTTAAAACCCTTTTCCCCGCTTGGACTTTTTTTATACTTGGTTTATTCGCTGCGCACCATTGGATAGTACGTCACCATACTTTAAAACCGGTTCCCACCCTTTTTTCAGCATGACTTTTGATGAAAAACGGACTTTTGGGTTTTTCATGTTATGGATCAGTTGAGCTTAGTTAAAAGTGGTTAAAACCCTTTTCCCCGCTTGGACTTTTTTAATACTTGGTTTATTCGCTGCGCACCATTGGATAGTACGTCACCATACTTTAAAACCGGTTCCCACCTTTTTTTTCATCATGACTTTTGATGAAAAACGGACTTTTGGGTTTTTCATGTTATGGATCAGTTGGGCTTAGTTAAAAGCGGTTAAAACCCTTTTCCCCGCTTGGACTTTTTTAATACTTGGTTTATTCGCTGCGCACCATTGGATAGTACGTCACCATACTTTAAAACCGGTTCCCACCCTTTTTTTCAGCATTACTTTTGATGAAAAACGGACTTTTGGGTTTTTCATGTTATGGATCAGTTGGGCTTAGTTAAAAGCGGTTAAAACCCTTTTCCCCGCTTGGACTTTTTTAATACTTGGTTTATTCGCTGCGCACCATTGGATAGTACGTCACCATACTTTAAAACCGGTTCCCACCCTTTTTTTCAGCATGACTTTTGATGAAAAACGGACTTTTGCGTTTTTCATGTTATGGATCAGTTGGGCTTAGTTAAAAGCGGTTAAAACCCTTTTCCCCGCTTGGACTTTTTTAATACTTGGTTTATTCGCTGCGCACCATTGGATAGTACGTCACCATACTTTAAAACCGGTTCCCACCCTTTTTTTCAGCATGACTTTTGATGAAAAACGGACTTTTGGGTTTTTCATGTTATGGATCAGTTGAGCTTAGTTAAAAGTGGTTAAAACCCTTTTCCCCGCTTGGACTTTTTTAATACTTGGTTTATTCGCTGCGCACCATTGGATAGTACGTCACCATACTTTAAAACCGGTTCCCACCTTTTTTTTCAGCATGACTTTTGATGAAAAACGGACTTTTGGTTTTTTCATGTTATGGATCAGTTGGGCTTAGTTAAAAGCGGTTAAAACCCTTTTCCCCGCTTGGACTTTTTTAATACTTGGTTTATTCGCTGCGCACCATTGGATAGTACGTCACCATACTTTAAAACCGGTTCCCACCCTTTTTTTCAGCATTACTTTTGATGAAAAACGGACTTTTGGGTTTTTCATGTTATGGATCAGTTGGGCTTAGTTAAAAGCGGTTAAAACCCTTTTCCCCGCTTGGACTTTTTTAATACTTGGTTTATTCGCTGCGCACTATTGGATAGTACGTCACCATACTTTAAAACCGGTTCCCACCCTTTTTTTCAGCATGACTTTTGTTGAAAAACGGACTTTTGCGTTTTTCATGTTATGGATCAGTTGGGCTTAGTTAAAAGCGGTTAAAACCCTTTTCCCCGCTTGGACTTTTTTAATACTTGGTTTATTCGCTGCGCACCATTGGATAGTACGTCACCATACTTTAAAACCGGTTCCCACCCTTTTTTTTCAGCATGACTTTTCATGAAAAATGGACTTTTGGGTTTTTCATGTTATGGATCAGTTGGGCTTAGTTAAAAGCGATTAAAACCCTTTTCCCCGCTTGAACTTTTTTTATACTTGGTTTATTCGCTGCGCACCATTGGATAGTACGTCACCATACTTTAAAACCGGTTCCCACCCTTTTTTCAGCATGACTTTTGATGAAAAACGGACTTTTGGGTTTTTCATGTTATGGGTCAGTTGGGCTTAGTTAAAAGTGGTTAAAACCCTGTTCCCCGCTTGGACTTTTTTAATACTTGGTTTATTCGCTGCGCACCATTGGATAGTACGTCACCATACTTTAAAACCGGTTCCCACCTTTTTTTTCAGCATGACTTTTGATGAAAAACGGACTTTTGGGTTTTTCATGTTATGGATCAGTTGGGCTTAGTTAAAAGCGGTTAAAACCCTTTTCCCCGCTTGGACTTTTTTAATACTTGGTTTATTCGCTGCGCACCATTGGATAGTACGTCACCATACTTTAAAACCGGTTCCCACCCTTTTTTTCAGCATGACTTTTGATGAAAAATGGACTTTTGGGTTTTTCATGTTATGGATCAGTTGGGCTTAGTTAAAAGCGGTTAAAACCCTTTTCCCCTCTTGGACTTTTTTAATACTTGGTTTATTCGCTGCGCACCATTGGATAGTACGTCACCATACTTTAAAACCGGTTCCCACCCTTTTTTTCAGCATGACTTTTGATGAAAAACGGACTTTTGGGTTTTTCATGTTATGGATCAGTTGGGCTTAGTTAAAAGCGGTTAAAACCCTTTTCCCCGCATGGACTTTTTTAATACTTGGTTTATTCGCTGCGCACCATTGGATAGTACGTCACCATACTTTAAAACCGGTTCCCACCCTTTTTTTCAGCATGACTTTTGATGAAAAACGGACTTTTGGGTTTTTCATGTTATGGATCAGTTGGGCTTAGTTAAAAGCGGTTAAAACCCTTTTCCCCGCTTGGACTTTTTTAATACTTGGTTTATTCGCTGCGCACCATTGGATAGTACGTCACCATACTTTAAAACCGGTTCCCACCTTTTTTTTCATCATGACTTTTGATGAAAAACGGACTTTTGGGTTTTTCATGTTATGGATCAGTTGGGCTTAGTTAAAAGCGGTTAAAACCCTTTTCCCCGCTTGGACTTTTTTAATACTTGGTTTATTCGCTGCGCACCATTGGATAGTACGTCACCATACTTTAAAACCGGTTCCCACCCTTTTTTTCAGCATGACTTTTGATGAAAAACGGACTTTTGGGTTTTTCATGTTATGGATCAGTTGGGCTTAGTTAAAAGTGGTTAAAACCCTTTTCCCCGCTTGGACTTTTTTAATACTTGGGTTATTCGCTGCGCACCATTGGATAGTACGTCACCATACTTTAAAACCGGTTCCCACCCTTTTTTTCAGCATGACTTTTGATGAAAAACGGACTTTTGGGTTTTTCATGTAATGGATCAGTTGGGCTTAGTTAAAAGCGGTTAAACCCCTTTTCCCCGCTTGGACTTTTTTAATACTTGGTGTATTCGCTGCGCACCATTGGATAGTACGTCACCATACTTTAAAACCGGTTCCCACCCTTTTTTTCTGCATGACTTTTGATGAAAAACGGACTTTTGGGTTTTTCATGTTATGGATCAGTTGGGCTTAGTTAAAAGCGGTTAAACCCCTTTTCCCCGCTTGGACTTTTTTAATACTTGGTTTATTCGCTGCGCACCATTGGATAGTACGTCACCCTACTTTAAAACCGGTTCCCACCCTTTTTTTCAGCATGACTTTTGATGAAAAACGGACTTTTGGGTTTTTCATGTTATAGATCAGTTGGGCTTAGTTAAAAGCGGTTAAACCCCTTTTCCCCGCTTGGACTTTTTTAATACTTGGTTTATTCGCTGCGCACCATTGGATAGTACGTCACCATACTTTAAAACCGGTTCCCACCTTTTTTTTCAGCATGACTTTTGATGAAAAACGGACTTTTGCGTTTTTCATGTTATGGATCAGTTGGGCTTAGTTAAAAGCGGTTAAACCCCTTTTCCCCGCTTGGACTTTTTTAATACTTGGTTTATTCGCTGCGATAGTACGTCACCATACTTTAAAACCGGTTCCCACCCTTTTTTTCAGCATGACTTTTGATGAAAAACGGACTTTTGGGTTTTTCATGTTATGGATCAGTTGGGCTTAGTTAAAAGCTGTTAAACCCCTTTTCCCCGCTTGGACTTTTTTAATACTTGGTTTATTCGCTGCGCACCATTGGATAGTACGTCACCATACTTTAAAACCGGTTCCCACCCTTTTTTTCAGCATGACTTTTGATGAAAAACGGACTTTTGGGTTTTTCTTGTTATGGATCAGTTGGGCTTAGTTAAAAGCGGTTAAACCCCTTTTCCCCGCTTGGACTTTTTTAATACTTGGTTTATTCGCTGCGCACCATTGGATAGTATGTCACCATACTTTAAAACCGGTTCCCACCCTTTTTTTCAGCATGACTTTTGATGAAAAACGGACTTTTGGGTTTTTCATGTTATGGATCAGTTGGGCTTAGTTAAAAGCGGTTGAAACCCTTTTCCCCGCTTGGACTTTTTTAATACTTGGTTTATTCGCAGCGCACCATTGGATAGTACGTCACCATACTTTAAAACCGGTTCCCACCCTTTTTTTCAGCATGACTTTTAATGAAAAACGGACTTTTGGGTTTTTCATGTTATGGATCAGTTGGGCTTACTTAAAAGCTGTTAAACCCCTTTTCCCCGCTTGGACTTTTTTAATACTTGGTTTATTCGCTGCGCACCATTGGATAGTACGTCACCATACTTTAAAACCGGTTCCCACCCTTTTTTTCAGCATGACTTTTAATGAAAAACGGACTTTTGGGTTTTTCATGTTATGGATCAGTTGGGCTTACTTAAAAGCGGTTAAACCCCTTTTCCCCGCTTGGACTTTTTTAATACTTGGTTTATTCGCTGCGCACCATTGGATAGTACGTCACCATACTTTAAAACCAGTTCCCACCCTTTTTTTCAGCATGACTTTTGATGAAAAACGGACTTTTGTGTTTTTCATGTTATGGATCAGTTGGGCTTAGTTAAAAGCGTTTAAACCCCTTTTCCCCGCATGGACTTTTTTAATACTTGGTTCATTCGCTGCGCACCATTGGATAGTACGTCACCATACTTTAAAACCGGTTCCCACCCTTTTTTTCAGCATGACTTTTGATGAAAAACGGACTTTTGGGTTTTTCATGTTATGGATCAGTTGGGCTTAGTTAAAAGCGGTTAAACCCCTTTTCCCCGCTTGGACTTTTTTAATACTTGGTTTATTCGCTGCGCACCATTGGATAGTACGTCACCATACTTTAAAACCGGTTCCCACCCTCTTTTTCAGCATGACTTTTGATGAAAAACGGACTTTTGGGTTTTTCATGTTATGGATCAGTTGGGCTTAGTTAAAAGCGGTTAAACCCCTTTTCCCCACTTGGACTTTTTTAATACTTGGTTTATTCGCTCCGCACCATTGGATAGTACGTCACCATACTTTAAAACCGGTTCCCACCCTTTTTTTCAGCATGACTTTTGATGAAAAACGGACTTTTGGGTTTTTCATGTTATGGATCAGTTGGGCTTAGTTAAAAGCGGTTAAACCCCTTTTCCCCGCTTGGACTTTTTTAATACTTGGTTTATTCGCTGCGCACCATCGGATAGTACGTCACCATACTTTAAAACCGGTTCCCACCCTTTTTTTCAGCATGACTTTTGATGAAAAACGGACTTTTGGGTTTTTCATGTAATGGATCAGTTGGGCTTAGTTATAAGCGTTTAAAACCCTTTTCCCCGCTTGGACTTTTTTAATACTTGGTTTATTCGCTGCGCACCATTGGCTAGTACGTCACCATACTTTAAAACCGGTTCCCACCCTTTTTTTCAGCATGACTTTTGATGAAAAACGGACTTTTGGGTTTTTCATGTTATGGATCAGTTGGGCTTAGTTAAAAGCGGTTAAACCCCTTTTCCCCGCTTGGACTTTTTTAATACTTGGTTTATTCGCTGCGCACCATCGGATAGTACGTCACCATACTTTAAAACCGGTTCCCACCCTTTTTTTCAGCATGACTTTAGCAGCAGAGAGGGTGAACTGGACAACATTTTTAAACAAGTTTTCAATGAAATCAGGCTTAAAACAATGAAATCAGGCAAAAAAATCAATGATCAGGCAAAAAAATCAATGAAATCAGGCAAAAAATAATAATGAAATCAGGCAAAAAATAATAATGAAAAATCAATGAAATCAAAAACTTTTCAACTATTGGAAAAGAGATTACAACATCGATGTCACTCGCCCCCTCTGCTGCTAGTTTCAACCGAATATTTGATCCAGTCCGATACGATATCGTTTCCCCCTTCAGGACTTTACAAACAGACTTATTTGTAAAACCTCCTCTTGTAAATCAATCAGATTATTAGACTGGTCAGTGAGTTTGAAATTAATTCTGGTTAATGAATTATTATGACATCGCATATAGACTGGATTCACCGGGGATTCGATTATTAAAAATCCTGGAGGAGCTGTTGGTGCAAATGAATACAAAATATATCCTTGCTGAGCTTGATTTGATCGTTCTAAATTTATTTGATAGCTTCCTTCGATAACATCACATACTAAATTGAGCGCAATCACCGATGAAATATTCACGTTGAACGGAGCGATATGCCTGCCACCACCATCTGGGTCATTATTGTGTGTCAGGATAGTTGTTTGTGGTTGTGATGATGTTTTTTTCCATGCATCATGAATTATTTTAAAACCAACATCGATGGCATCACTGAGAAGTTTTTTAGTTCTGGTACGTTATATCCTGGTAGTTTGAATGTTGGAATATCTTCAACGCGGATTTTATAATCTGATGCAAATCCGTCTCTCGACCTGGGATTATCTTCATCTAATATATCCTGAATAATTTTTAAATTAAATGTTTCCATATCGTCGATAATTTTATTGCATGTTTCTACGACGCTGATAAATTCTTCTCGGGTGAGAGAGCCGGATTTAAGAGATATTAACAACAGCGAAAAATCATTATTCATTGCCTTGAAATTGTCATTGATTTTAAGATCGTGAGCAGTAAGAAATCTCTCTCCCTTATTTATTATATTGTGAAGGATATTAAAAAAATCTGTAGTGACTTGGTGATCTTTATAACTTTTTACTGGTTTATTGGGTTTTATCCTGTCTGTGACATAATCAGTTTTTTTTGGTTCTGGTAAATCAACGGTTTTCCCCGGTGGTAATTCAGGCCATCCTAGTACGGTTCTTATTGAGCTTTGATAGACATCTACGACATAACCCTCTGTGCTTATTTCAATGGCAGATGATAGTGTTGGCTCATGAACTTTTATAGCTATTTTTGATTCTTTTCCAGTAATCGATTTTATTCTACGCGCGAATTCATTATTTATTTGTTCGATTTGGTATGATCCGGTTGGTATGGAAACAACATTCCAGTCTGGGGTACCGTCTGGTTTATTCTTATTTGCAAATACCAGTGAATTATTGGGTTGTTGACCACCAAATGATTTTGACCTAATATTAGGCCAGCTATGATACACTCGTAATTTTGCTAGCGCTATCTCCTTCACTGGGACCGGAGAGGGGAAATTCACACTGAATTCTGGATTCGTTGAGGTTATTGATATCATGCTGGTTTGTACTGGGTTTGTGTTCTCCACTATTTGTTGAAGTAATTCCATCTGTGTTGTCATTGTTATTATACTCATGATGTATTTCTAATTTTGATACTGCGGAATCATAGACACGTACCATCACTGAGAACTCACTATCTGATATCGTTGAGGTTATTGAGATCATTTTGGTTTTTTCTGATTCCATCGGTGTTGTCATTGTTATTATACTCATGTTTTTGTATTTCTAATTTTGACATCGCAGAATCATATATATCTACCATCGCTGAAAACTCACTCTCTGATATAATTGTATCATCGAGTGATGACGATATCAATGAGGATAATTGCGAGCATGCAGTGGACACAACATGAAATTGAATTATGTAGTCTTGTAGTTTCCGTTGGCTGCATGATGATATTTTTTTTGTGATTATTGAAATAATTCCAGCGATTGTTGTTGCCGCAGAAATGCAAATTGGCACAGCTATCGGAGCCATCATTGTCACTGAAGATAGTATAATACCAGCTCCGGTGATTACACCACTCACTGAATACACGGTAACATCAATTGCGGTAATTCTCCTGCGATATTTTTTTATTTTCATTGCATACTCCTCAGACAGGGTTTTGAGTCTAGTTTGAAATTCTCTGACCTGATCATAACGATATTGCGATGATGAAATCATTTTTTATTTTAACAACGCTAGCGTTTTCAATTACGATTTACTTAAATCCGCTACGAATTCCACATACCACGTTGTTGAGACCCTAACCAAATTTTTATCAGTAGATGTGATTGTGAACTTTTCAGTTGTATTCTTGTCAATGATCGTTGAAATCGTATTATTGACCCCCGATGAACTGGACGATGAAATATTAAATTGAGTCAATGGTGTCACTAGTGTTAATCGATAAATACCCTTGACGGTTGCAGTGATATCTAATTTGTTGTTTGTAGGTGTCCACTCAAATGATCCGTGTTTGATTGTGTATACTACGTTGTTGGTTTTCTCATGAGGAATTTTTGTTTTTTCAATGACTGTTATCATCCTCGATAAATCACCTTTGATGGCTTCGATGAAGGTTTTCGTCTCATCGATGGATTTTTTTATATCAGGGAGTTTTAGTTCAATTTTATCGAATGTAGTTCCAAGAAATTTATCAATGATATTTCTACGAAATGCGGTAAACTGTTATATGTGTTCTTCGGTTTTAGATTCAAGTGTTGTTAGTTCCGACACAGAATTTTTTAATTCATCGTTGAGAGTTTTAAATCGATCTGTAATCGTCGAAAAAAGTACACCCGGTTTGAGTTTACCCTGATCGGAAAATAGCGCGATAGTATTCTCGATTGCGTTTTGTTGTTTAACTAAAATATCATTCAACGACACATCACTGGTTTTCAATTTACCCTGATCGGAAAATAACGCAACGGTGTTCTCGATTGCGTTTTGTTGTTTAACTAAAATATCATCCAGAGAAATATTACTAGATTTCAATTTACCCTGATCGGAAAATAACGCAACGGTGTTCTCGATTGCGTTTTGTTGTTTAACTAAAATATCATCCAGAGAAATATTACTAGATTTCAAATTACCCTGTTTGTCTTGAAATACAACTATTTCGTTCGGGTCAACATTTACTAAATTCAACGTCTCAGCGATTTCATCTTTAATTTTTTTTGTTATATCCTTGATAGAATCAGGGGTTGCAGTGTCATCGGGTTTAGGTTTCAGAGGTCTTCCCCAAATATCAATCATGTTATTGTAAAACTCTTTCTCTCTCTAAAAAGCGATTGCTGGTGTAGTCATTTACGACAATGTGTGGTGGTTTTCTAGATGCTGAAATAGCGTCAAGGACATTTAATACTTCACTGCCGCATATTGGTGGGTCATTGATTTGTTGTGTTGGTAGCGTAGAATACCAAGTCTTCATTGGAAATTTTTTTATGTAACGCATAAACTCTTTTGGCGGGGCTAATCCATATGAATCAAAATAGACAATCCCACGTGGATCAATAGCGTATGCAACCCAGTGAGTTCCAGGTCCGGTGCTGTTATCGAGATTAATAATACCTGTTTCAGTTTTGTTTGGTTGATGTGGTAATTGATCTTTCATAAAAACACCTCTGAAATTTTTAATCGCTAGGTTTTTAGCAGCATCCATTAAATCAAAATTGGACATCGGAATCAAAGATTCCTCAATTAATAAACCGTTCCTGGTAGTCTCAGGCCTGATCCGTGAACGGATCTCCCGCTGTACCATGAATACGGGGTTCCTGGTAGTCTTAGACCCTTTCCCCTTTTTTTATAACCCTGTCCAGTTGCCTTTTTTAGTGCCATTCCTGCTGCAGTACCAACGGCTCCTAACGCTGCTGCTTTCGCCACTGCTGGGGCTGCTGCTGAAATCAATGCTGGTATTGCAGCTAACAATGGAAATATACCACCCGTTTTCATCATATTTTTGATAGCAGCCGCAGAAAGAGTAATCTGAACACCTTTTTTGGCTACAAGTGCATCATTGAAATGTTTTATTTGACGAGTTGTCAGCGATAATTTATTTGCACCACCAGTCATTTGATTAGGTTTCAACGTGATTGTGGTTCCGCATTTTTTAGCCGATTCTGATTGCAATTTTTTGATTTGACCAGGAGTTAACGCAACACTAATAACACTATATGACATGTTATACATAATAGATTGATTCTAAATCGTTTACAATTTCAATGGTGAAATTGCACAGCAATTTCCAATCAAAGATTTTCTACTGGGGCATCTACCACTCTCATTCTTCCTCCAACACCTTCAAGTAGCATTGATTTATCACTGAGAATGACAGCAACCGCTCTATAATTAGCAATACCACCAGGACGGGTTACACGGGCTCTAAAGTGTATATCAACAACAGATTGTCTCATCAAATCAAGATGTTCCAATGAAAAGTAATAAATCGGATAGAGACTTTTGAAATCCAATTGTGATATTTGCAAACCAGTATCCACATTTAGATCACGTGCCATAAATGACAACAGGTTATGATAGACACGTGCAATATGGTTGTGAGTGTAATCAAGTTGTACATCTTCAGATGGTTCCTGTTGTCCGTTTATTCTCAGTGAGACCTCTCTAACACCTAACTGATCAAATATCATATGACTTCGTTGTTGATTACCAACTCGTGCATTATTCTGTAACGCCACAAATATATGACGTGGAGCTGAAACACCTTGTTTTGATGCCAGATGCCAAGTAAATATATCATCAACATTGTCTTATTTAATATCCGTAGTCACTGATAACCAACTCAACAATGATTTTCCTCCTTGGTCCATAAATGATAACAATTTTTCTTCTGCTATGATTGATGGAGTTAACACTGGCATCCACAATGCTAGTTTTGTTAAAATGACTTTGCCATCAGCAACACCAGCATCATGCCATATTGCATCATTATCAGTACCCTTTCGTACAAGCGCTACTGAGTGTTTAGCTCCATAAATAACTTTTCGGACGTTTCTACAGAATCCGAATATATGATGCAGTGGAATTGCACATGAAAACTGTCGACGCTGTCCTTGCAACGTTGATACACGTGTTGCAAACCCTAGGTTGTAGTTAGTAACATTATTTATGATATCAAAATCACCAGCTGGTCTTGTATATCCGGCTGGTGCTGGATTAACTGAAGAAGCATGTGTTGCCTTGACTCTAGAATACTGGTTGTGTTCAGGGTGATCAGTAATATCCTTAGAAAACATCATAGATGGACCCGCTGATCTTGTATAATCATCAGAATATCTCGCTAACCCTATGATTGTTGTGGCCACATCAACATCACGATCAATGGATTCAATTTCCTTTCCATCAATGAGATATTTAGCACTATCAAATAACGCCATGATACCGTTATTAACAAAACCGACTTTGATAGTTGGGTTATTGTCATATGGTGGATCATCATGAGCAGCATCATTTGTTACAAGTTCTCCTTCGATTTCGATAAATGCCTCACACGGCAAAAAGTATTTACTGGTATCATGAACTTGAAGTTCAATTCGCGATCGGAGATCGGGTTGTACTGCGTGATAAGAATAAAATTGAAAATCGCGTACAGAATCATTCTTGCCAACTGGGGCATCCATATCAAACGCTGGATCAGGTGACTGTTTGAACATTTTATTCTATTTATCAGAGTCTAAATCGCGATTTTCATCGTTTTCTACGTGGTTTTTTAAAGCCACTTCCCGCTATCATGTTTGCTATCATGTTATTTTGGTCCCCTTGATTTATCAAGGGAGTCACCAATGATGCTAGTTTTTCATCTACTGCATTATTTATTATTTTACTAACACTTGCAGGCATTTCTGCTGTAGATGGCAATGGTTTCTTTTTTCGTAAATCACTTCGTGATTTTACTAATGATGTTATTTTATTCTTCGCAGTTGAAAACGCTTTCCCGGCAAGATCTCCAACAGCACCAATACCCTTATCACGAATAACATCAATGGCTTTCATTGATAATTGTTTAGCTAACGGCATCACTTTTGGAGCCATTCTTGCAAATAACCCTGCAATGGTATTGCCTAAACCATCTCCATAGTATGCTCTATAAACTGGAAACCGTGAATTAACTACATAGACGAGGGTTGGTTTATCATGATTGTAATGTATGATCATTATTATAAAAACAATAGTGTTTTCAATTGTTATTTAATCACTATGATACCCATTTGCTAACTCGTCAATGAAATCTCGATATGTTTTGATATCCATGATACCGCCGGCAAATAACCGTCTACAGATATCAGCTGCTTCATTAATTATTTCTGGAGAGTTATTTCCAGCTCGGAATCCTCCTACAAGAACATCTAATCGTGATATATCATTGATAACACTATCAGGACAAGTGTTTCCAATCCTTGGATTTTGCAGTCCACTTCCGCTATAACCAGCTGCTTCATCTAGTTTTTCTAAATCCGTTTCTTGTAAATAATCATCATCATCATCATCATCATCACGTGGTAATTGTTGTTTTTTAGGAGAGTAGAGTACTTTCCTTGCAGGTTGCTGTCGCTTTCTTTGCAATCTTGGCGGTTTTTGTTGTTGTTTTAGTTCTTCATATTGATTATACACGTGATCCACCATTCTGATATATTCAATGTATGATGCACTATCTGTCTTTTTTTGACTTTTTCCAGTTTTGATTTTGTAGAATATATCAGCCCAATGAGTGAAATTCTTAACAAACTTATGATGTTCTGGTTTCAACATTTTTTTTCTGTTTTCATAAGTCTTAACAACAAGCGCAGGAATTTCTGTTGGATCAGTCTCATCAATTGTTGCTAACCCTTTTTCGTTAAATCTCATGCGTAAGTCCTCTACTGTTCTTTTTGATTCCATTTGTTTAGTTTTCGCTGCTATTTTTTCAAGTTCACCAATAACAGATTTCCTCGTCTTGGGGTCATCTCCCAGTAAAGCACGCTCAACCCCTTTCGTTGCTGTGGTTACTGGTTTAAACAACTCTTCAGACCCTAAAGCAAAATCCGTTTGTAAACTCTGTCGTTGTTGCAGTTTATTCCGTACAGAGTCACGAATTGGTACAAATCTCTTAATTGCATCTAATCGTTCACGAGCCAATCGGGTTGTTAATGCTTCATTGACCATTATTTGAAATCAGAAACAATTTTTCAATTGTAAAACACTTGACATGTCAGATGATTTTTAACACAGTCATGGAAGTGTTATTTCATCGTGAGACACCTTCTATCAGGTGTGGCGAAAGTGTGGAATTTGTATATAAAATAATAATTATCACACTTTCGCCATCAATGACATGTCAGATGATTTTTAATATCACCATGGAAATGTTATTTGATTGTTTTAACGGCACTATCAATGATGGGGAAAGTGTGGAATTTGTATATAAAATAATAATTATCACACTTTCCCCACTTTTTTGACATGTTGGATGATTTTTAATACCACCATGGAAATGTTATTTGATTGTTTTAACGGCTCTATCAATGATGTTGAAAGTATCATAATTGTATATAAAATAAATAATACTGATAGTTTCAACATTCTATTTTTGACATTCCCGTTGAGGGTCGGCTAAAAAAAAAGAGGGTCGATGATAAAATGATCGGGCAATCAAAAAATGATAACGGGTCGGGCAATCAATGGTCAGGCAATCAATTTTCCTGAATTAACGCCCGTAGGTTTCTAATTTTAGAGTTGACTTCTTTTTTCAATTCGTATTCGTTACCTAATTCTATTCGTATCCCCTCTACGATAGTATACAACGGAACGAACACACTGATGTCACTGGAAAATGAAAGAGAGTCTTTAATAGAATTCTGAATTCTTTTGATGAGTGCATATTTCTTGGGTAGCATATATTTGTTAGTGCTAACTCCGTATTCTATATCCTGAAAATCAGACACAATTTGATCAGGATTTAACCCATCTGATAGTTTGATATCCTGATTTTTCAATTTTGCTATTTCAACTATGATGCTATTCATGTTTTCAGAATTCATTATTCTATAGCAATGACATATCTCTAATTGAAAAATATGACGTATCAGACATAACTAAATTGAACTTTTTGCCCGCTCTTTTTTGAAATAGCCGATCGATAAATTCTCTCTGCAACGAATCGTACTGAGGATCCACAAATATTGAAATACTTACCGGCTTCATATATTGATTTAAATATTTTTTCTTCGTTCAAAGATTTTACGGGTCTCGCTTTATTTGAACAAGTGCCAGTCTTCCCCTTTTTCAAATTCTCACTTTGTGTGATAGCCTGCAGATTTGATACAGAATTGTTCTTTGGATTAGAATCGATATGATCAATAACAAAATCATCCTCGATCAATCCATAAAAGCATTCATACACGAAACGATGATTGCGATAAGTTTTCTTTCCAACAGTGAACATCAAATACCCCATACCATTGTCAGCACCAACTGGTTTCTTCAGCCTACGGTTTCTGACAGTATCATCACTAGATGCATCATAATTTGTAATCACTGGGTGTGGTCTGAATTCTTGGTTCATATATACTATTCTATTGTTTGTCTAATTCAGTGTTTGGTTTAATAATTACATCACTGGAGAACCTTTCGATGTAGTCTTGCGGAGTTCTTATGATTTTGTCAGTGACGTTATCAGGGTCAAAGACTTTTTCAGGGTCATAATTTCTGATGGATTGTCCATTTTTTATTCTTTTATCATAATAACGCTTCAATTCCCTATATCGCTTACCACCACAATCAATACACAATTGTGATTTTCCCTTGACCCCAACCCCACATCGAATACAGGGTAACGGACCAAGGCTTCCATGTCGAAAACTTTGCATATGATACCTACAGTACTCATTTTTTCTGCATGATTTGTTACACGGGGTTACATTTCCCATCATGAGCCATTTGCATTGGTTCATTATACATAAATCTTTCATTTAAATGCTTGTTTTATATATAGCATGAAGGAGTTCAAGAGATTGACTTCGAAAAATGCTGATAGAGAGTTTAAGAGATTATTGAAAATCAATCCTAAATTTAATATCGATAAACCCAAAAAACGTGTAGTAGACGGAAACATGAGAGAGTTTAAGAGATTATTGAAAATCAATCCTAAATTTAATATCGATAGACCTAAAAAACGTAACAAACGTCCAATAGACGGAAACATGAAAGAGTTTAAGAGATTATTGAAAATCAATCCTAAATTTAATATCGATAGACCTAAAAAACGTAACAAACGTCCAATAGACGGAAACATGAAAGAGTTTAAGAGATTATTGAAAATCAATCCTAAATTTAATATCGATAAACCCAAAAAACGAAACAAGAAATTACCATGGAAGGATGCTCAATTCAATCTTGATATAGTTTCTAATACACCCAAGAATAAAATTCTTGATAAAGCCATCAGAGACTGTTTTAATGAATTCAAGCGTGATGGAGCATCTTATTGCTGGTCAACATTTCGAACTGATGGTGTTGTTGACGCTACCATGAATGATGAAAAAGCAGCAGAGATCATTTCACGTGTTGGGGAAAAAAGTCATTTTTTCCGAATCAAATTCATTATCCGTGAGGATGGAAAATGGATTATTAGGGATAAATTTGAACCCATTCTCAAGGGCAAAAAAACTATCACTGTGAATCAAGATTCCAAACCGGGAATTTTGACCGGAATTGATAAACCCTACCACGAAAGATCTTATCCTGTCACAGCAGTTGTTTACGGGATCTATCCGCTCAATGAAAAACCTGATATTGCAAAACTAGCACCCATGAAATATTCGACAGGGCTTAATTGTGTAGCAGAACGAATAATAGAACACTTCACAAATGCGTCCCGGGGAAATAAACTAACTGATCTAAGGCGAAAAAAAATAACCGAGTGGGAGTTCACGGTAAAAGAGAATGGGGCAACAATTCAGGATATAACTAAATTAGAAACATCATTGAGATTTCCAATATCAGTAAGAACAATCACCGGTGAATTATTAAAAGAACCGAAATATCAATCAAAAAAAGGAACCCCAATTGAAATTATTGATCATAATGAACACGCGTGGTCATCTGCAGTAACAATATTCCCACGGGATAGAACCGTAAAATATCTATCCCCAACCGAAGAGTTTTTTTCAGAGCAGAAATTATTTGATGCTATTTACCATTTGAGTAAAAACGATCCTGTGTCAATGTGGCTATTTCATAGTACTTCAGACGAAGAATGCAAATTTGATCAGTTTGTAAGGCCCAACGGAGAATTATATCGTACTGAAGAACTGCATAATCAAATGAAACAACTAGCTAGTGAGTTTTCTGAGGACGGAGAAGACAACGATCAATTATTAGCAAACTGTTTTACAGTACCATCCATTGCAGCACATTTTGCTAGAAAGAAAAACACGTGGAAACCAACACGAAGTGAGTTCTTATCAGATGTCAAATTGTCCTGTCTTGAATACGGCCATGGAGGGTTATGGAATACAAAATACGACACTGATACCGTTATTTCAGTTGATATGATTGCGTGTTATCCAGGAAGTTTTCTCGGGTATGGAGAATGCGAGAAATATTTCAAACGATTTGGACACCCTACACACGAAATGACCCGTGTTGCTATTAATGGACCACTGCCACATTTTGATTTAACAGGATTCGCTCGTGTAGTATCATTTGAAATGGCTACAGGACTTCATCCATGTAGTTATCTACGGTATATGCTTGATTGTAAGATGTTAAAATCATTAATTATCAGTGAAGCAATTATATCCTATCGAGCACAGAAATCAGTCTGGTTACCACAACCTGATCTAGAAAAAATAATTAGCGAAGAGCGAAAACTGTTTCCTGATTTTAATGAACAACAAATCATGGATTGGTCCAAACAGTTATTTGAAATCAGAAACAATGAAGCAAAAGATCTTGGACGAAGAATAATCGGTAAATTCACTCAGGGTGGCAAAGATGATAATACGAGATATTCTTCACGATTGATTATAGACAACGCTGAATACGATTTTGTAATGGCGGATTTAACGAATAAAGGCCTATATGTCAATCGTAAGGACGCATTTATGTCCGATGGAACCAAATTGGGTACAATTGTTACTTACACTGATGGATACAATCCGCAGTACACACATTTGAGAGCTTCTATGCTCGGTTATGCTTCTATTAATTTATTTTCAATGATTAATAAATTTCCTACCACCGCAGTTAGAGTTGCCACTGATTCATTTTACATAAAAAGCAAAATGACTGATTTTAAGGCTACTGGCAACGAGAATTGGGGATCATGGAGAATGAAGAAAGAAATGATTCATGATTATATTCAATCAGCAGATGTTACCATTGAAAATAATTACTTAGAAAGCAATCAGTGTTCAGAATTTTCTAGTGCACCACCGATTTCTGATCCAATCTGTAGATATAAAACAGTTTATTTAAACGGTTGTGGCTGGTCAGGAAAAACAACCCGGGCAATTGAGTTATATCGTGTTTTCAAGTCAAACATGATTGTGCTAACACCAACACACAGACTTGCAAGAGAAATGATACAGAGAGGGGTAAATGCCTGCACTTATCATAGTTTCTTTAGATGGAAGGGAGATAAATGGACTCCTGAGCGCATGGGAGAGAAATTTATTCCTGAATTCATGATTTGGGATGAAATAGACACAGTGTCCGAAGATGTCTTAAAAATATTTCTTGAGTGGTTGTTATTGAAGAATACAAAAATCGTCATGTGCGGTGATCACGGCCAACCACCACCATTTGTCGGTGCTTCCCCACATGAATGGCTAAAGGGTTTTGTAGACTATTATGAAGAAATTGATACTGATCATAGATCACTTGATGAAAAATTAAAAGAATTTAAGAAACTAATTAGATTACAACCGGATAGAATCCAGTGTGAAATAGCCCGTGAAATAATTTCGGAAACTCCCATGAATGATTTCTGGGAAATGTGGAGACCAAACGATTTGATCATTGCAAGTAGAAAAATAGTCAGAGACACACTTCAGATGAAATTATTTGAATTGCATAAACAAAAATTCGCAACACTTCCAGTGCCTCTTTGTTATAGGCCATCGGATACACGAAAACAGAACATTGAAGTTGATATTCCAGGACAGAGTGAAAAGCAGATTCTCGTATTAAATGATATTGTGCTGGTTGATATCAATGTCGTTGAAGATGCATTGCGTGCTAATAAATCCCCATGGACGCTAGGATACGCAGCAACAATACACTCTTCACAGGGATTGACTATATCGGATACAATTGTTTGGATGGTAGATAATCGCATAGAATGGTCGAATTTAGTCTATCTTTCAGTATCCAGAGTACGAAAAATAAATCAACTTCGAAGAATTGTTTTCGATGATAATGACACCACAATAGATGATATTGATATTAAAATGATTGATAAAAAACTCTCCGGTTACAAACAACAGGACAAAAAAAAAACAACGAGAATTTGACATTGATGCTGAATTAATAATCACTTTGAAGAAACAACAGAATAATCATTGCGCAAGTTGCAATTGTATAATGCGTTGGCAGTATTCGGATAAGGATCCTCGCCAATTTACCGTTGACAGAAAAAATAATAGTCTCGGTCATGTCAGAAATAATGTGATGTTGACTTGTCTTGAGTGCAATAGACGCAAGGGTGCTAGTTAAGACCATGCGGTGGCAATTGAGTGTCCTCGGGTATTATTTGTAATTGTTGTCTAGTAAAACCCCGTTGAGGGGCAGTTGAATCCAGTTTATAGATTGGAGGTCTACCCGTAGATCGTGTTATACTAGATATCTTGTGTGCAGTAACACTCCAAATAGGATCAGTAGCTCTTTTTCTGCCACCCTCAAGCTCTCCTGGTTCATATAAATACCTCACAATGACATTACTACCAAGAATTGGTTCTTTGAAATCTTTTTGTGGTTTTTCAGGTATTGACTTCTTTTTAATCGCATTGATAGGTTTCATGTTGATTGTTTTAGTAATCTCGTTATTCAGTGCAGTAATCACAGCTGGTAACCTTTTAACCCATTCACGGGATCTTTTTTCTTGGATGAATTCTTTTGCGTATTGATATCCAAATAACCGCTCAGCAAGGGTTTTATTAAACCGTTCTACAATTGCCTGATCACGATGTAGCGCAGTTTGTCCTCGTCTGATAGTGACATTGTGATCTTTCATTGTAGATAACACTGCACCCTGAAATTCTTTGCCGGGATCAATTTGTAATAGATTTGGCCAGTGCAGAGCACCTCGTCGATAAATCCTTTCAAATGCAGAAGCTACTTCAGTGGCCGATTTTGTTTTTAACGGTTCTGCTTCCTTGTATCGACTTGCAATATCAACTACGGTTACTGCGTATTTGTAACCGTGGTCATGTGGCAAAAATAATAGATCAGCCTGATGAACTTCATTGGGTCCGGTCACATCAAAATGCGAGACATTAATTTGTTTAGGCGGTGGTAGATAAATTTGCCATAGTGCCTGTTTGGATAACCAATGAGCCGCAGTGGTTTTTTTCACTTTTGCAGCGCTAGCGAGTTTATGGATTGCTGATTTACCCCTCCAGTATCCTCTTGGGGAGTAATAAATAGATTCCATGTTGTTATTAATTACCAGCACCTAACATCAATTTACTTTTCATAGCCGATTTTATCAAAAATAAAGCCAATTTTTCTTTGAAGGATTTATCAGGAATAGCATTTAACGCATGAATTAATTTCACATCTGCTAGATGCCTGTGTTGCAGATTATTGCTTTTATAAGAGACATCATGAAGGTGACAGGCCTTATCAATAGCGTTTATTGGTTCTTCACCGGGTCGGGGCTGATTTTGATCATTGAGTCTGATATCTAATCGTGTTCCGGGGCCACAGTAGCTATATCCTGGAAGGTGTTTTTCTCCGGGGTATTTTGCCCATGGAGTTCCAGGGAGTTTTGCTAATTTGGCAGCGATATCACCTCCTCGTTTTTTTTTAAAGGTTCCTTGGGTTTAGAAACAAATCTAAATTTCTTTGTACTACACTGTACGCATTTACCAGAAAGCGCTGATCGGTTATTTTTAGTTGTAATCGTCGTCAAGTCAATTGTGCCAGTACGCGCCTTACACTTCACACAATATAGATCCATAATTTATGTATAGAGATATGAATATAATTGATTTTTCAGCGACTAAAACAAGAGAACCAGTTAAGCATCATGCAGCGCTACCAAACTCTATCCGCGCAATTATAATCGGGCCATCTGGATCCGGTAAAACGCAATTGTTGCTCAATTTAATAATGAGATGGATGAAGTGGGATAAGTTGTATTTAATTGCCCCTAGCGTAGACGACCAACGATGCTATGAAGTGCTAAAAGATTTTAATGAAAACGCTTCAGAGATTGCTGGTGAGGATGTTATTGAATTTATAACCGATATTGATGAAGCACCATCAGTAGAAGACCTCGATGGAAATATTAACAATTTAGTTGTATACGACGATGTCATGTTAGATAAACAAAAAAACCCTGCAAGGATTTTTTCCAGAGGCAGGCACAAAAACACGGATGTGATCTATGTCACTCAACGCTACACTCAAATACCAAAAGTGATTCGCGATAATTGTAATGTGTTGTGTGTGTTTAATGGAGTTGATACACATACGCTACGAAATATTTGGCAGACATGGTGTTCTGATATGGACTTCAATCAATTTCGAAATTTCTTTAGTCATGCTCAGTCTGCCCCACACGGATTTGTAACAATAAATTTACATGACCCTCGAACACGATATCGTATCGGACTGGATCAAATATTCGGTTGAATCCAGCAGCAGAGAGGGTGAGTGACAAAGACGTTGTAATCTCTTTTCCAATAGTTGAAAAGTTTTTGATTTCATTGATTTTTCATTATTATTTTTTGCCTGATTTCATTATTATTTTTTGCCTGATTTCATTGATTTTTTTGCCTGATCATTGATTTTTTTGCCTGATTTCATTGTTTTAAGCCTGATTTCATTGAAAACTTGTTTAAAAATGTTGTCCGGTTCACCCTCTCTGCTGCTACTTTTGATGAAAAACGGACTTTTGGGTTTTTCATGTTATGGATCAGTTGGGCTTAGTTATAAGCGGTTAAAACCCTTTTCCCCGCTTGGACTTTTTTAATACTTGGTTTATTCGCTGCGCACCATTGGATAGTACGTCACCATACTTTAAAACCGGTTCCCACCCTTTTTTTCAGCATGACCTTTGATGAAAAACGGACTTTTGGGTTTTTCATGTTATGGATCAGTTGGGCTTAGTTAAAAGCGGTTAAACCCCTTTTCCCCGCTTGGACCTTTTTAATACTTGGTTTATTCGCTGCGCACCATTGGATAGTACGTCACCATACTTTAAAACCGGTTCCCACTCTTTTTTTCAGCATGACTTTTGATGAAAAACGGACTTTTGGGTTTTTCATGTTATGGATCAGTTGGGCTTAGTTAAAAGCGGTTAAACCCCTTTTCCCCGCTTGGACTTTTTTAATACTTGGTTTATTCGCTGCGCACCATTGGATAGTACGTCACCATACTTTAAAACCGGTTCCCACCCTTTTTTTCAGCATGACTTTTGATGAAAACCGGACTTTTCGGTTTTTCATGTTATGGATCAGTTGGGCTTAGTTAAAAGCGGTTAAACCCCTTTTCCCCGCTTGGACTTTTTTAATACTTGGTTTATTCGCTGCGCATCATTGGATAGTACGTCACCATACATTAAAACCGGTTCCCACTCTTTTTTTCAGCATGACTTTTGATGAAAAACGGACTTTTGGGTTTTTCATGTTATGGATCAGTTGGGCTTAGTTAAAAGCGGTTAAACCCCTTTTCCCCGCTTGGACTTTTTTAATACTTGGTTTATTCGCTGCGCACCATTGGATAGTACGTCACCATACTTTAAAACCGGTTCCCACCCTTTTTTTCAGCATGACTTTTGATGAAAACCGGACTTTTCGGTTTTTCATGTTATGGATCAGTTGGGCTTAGTTAAAAGCGGTTAAACCCCTTTTCCCCGCTTGGACTTTTTTAATACTTGGTTTATTCGCTGCGCACCATTGGATAGTACGTCACCATACTTTAAAACCGGTTCCCACCCTTTTTTTCAGCATGACTTTTGATGAAAAACGGACTTTTGGGTTTTTCATGTTATGGATCAGTTGGGCTTAGTTAAAAGCGGTTAAACCCCTTTTCCCCGCTTGGACTTTTTTAATACTTGGTTTATTCGCTGCGCACCATTGGATAGTACGTCACCATACTTTAAAACCGGTTCCCACCCTTTTTTTCAGCATGACTTTTGATGAAAAACGGACTTTTGGGTTTTTCATGTTATGGATCAGTTGGGCTTAGTTAAAAGCGGTTAAACCCCTTTTCCCCGCTTGGACTTTTTTAATACTTGGTTTATTCGCTGCGCACCATTGGATAGTACGTCACCATACTTTAAAACCGGTTCCCACCCTTTTTTTCAGCATGACTTTTGATGAAAAACGGACTTTTGGGTTTTTCATGTTATGGATCAGCTGGGCTTAGTTAAAAGCGGTTAAACCCCTTTTCCCCGCTTGGACTTTTTTAATACTTGGTTTATTCGCTGCGCACCATTGGATAGTACGTCACCATACTTTAAAACCGGTTCCCACCCTTTTTTTCAGCATGACTTTTGATGAAAAACGGACTTTTGGGTTTTTCATGTTATGGATCAGTTGGGCTTAGTTAAAAGCGGTTAAACCCCTTTTCCCCGCTTGGACTTTTTTAATACTTGGTTTATTCGCTGCGCACCATTGGATAGTACGTCACCATACTTTAAAACCGGTTCCCACCCTTTTTTTCAGCATGACTTTTGATGAAAAACGGACTTTTGGGTTTTTCATGTTATGGATCAGTTGGGCTTAGTTAAAAGCGGTTAAACCCATTTTCCCCGCTTGGACTTTTTTAATACTTGGTTTATTCGCTGCGCACCATTGGATAGTACGTCACCATACTTTAAAACCGGTTCCCACCCTTTTTTTCAGCATGACTTTTGATGAAAAACGGACTTTTGGGTTTTACATGTTATGGATCAGTTGGGCTTAGTTAAAAGCGGTTAAACCCCTTTTCCCCGCTTGGACTTTTTTAATACTTGGTTTATTCGCTGCGCACCATTGGATAGTACGTCACCATACTTTAAAACCGGTTCCCACCCTTTTTTTCAGCATGACTTTTGATGAAAAACGGACTTTTGGGTTTTTCATGTTATGGATCAGTTGGGCTTAGTTAAAAGCGGTTAAACCCCTTTTCCCCGCTTGGACTTTTTTAATACTTGGTTTATTCGCTGCGCACCATTGGATAGTACGTCACCATACTTTAAAACCGGTTCCCACCCTTTTTTTCAGCATGACTTTTGATGAAAAACGGACTTTTGGGTTTTTCATGTTATTGACCAGTTGGGCTTAGTTAAAAGCGGTTAAACACCTTTTCCCCGCTTGGACTTTTTTAATACTTGGTTTATTCGCTGCGCACCATTGGTTTGTACGTCACCATACTTTAAAACCGTTTCCCACCCTTTTTTTCAGCATGACTTTTGATGAAAAACGGACTTTTGGGTTTTTAATGTTATGGATCAGATGGGCTTAGTTAAAAGCGGTTAAACCCCTTTTCCCCGCTTGGACTTTTTTTATACTTGGTTTATTCGCTGCGCACCATTGGATAGTACGTCACCATACTTTAAAATCGGTTCCCACCCTTTTTTTCAGCATGACTTTTGATGAAAAACGGACTTTTGGGTTTTTCATGTTATTGACCAGTTGGGCTTAGTTAAAAGCGGTTAAACACCTTTTCCCCGCTTGGACTTTTTTAATACTTGGTTTATTCGCTGCGCACCATTGGATAGTACGTCACCATACTTTAAAATCGGTTCCCACCATTTTTTTCAGCATGACTTTTGATGAAAAACGGACTTTTGGGTTTTTCATGTTATGGATCAGTTGGGCTTAGTTAAAAGCGGTTAAAACCCTTTTCCCCGCTTGGACTTTTTTAATACTTGGTTTATTCGCTGCGCACCATTGGATAGTACGTCACCATACTTTAAAACCGGTTCCCACCCTTTTTTTCAGCATAACGTTTGATGAAAAACGGACTTTTGGGTTTTTCATGTTATGGATGAGTTGGGCTTAGTTAAAAGCGTTTAAACCCCTTTTCCCCGCTTGGACTTTTTTAATGCTTGGTTTATTCGCTGCGCACTATTGGTTACTACGTCACCATACTTTAAAACCGGTTCCCACCCTTTTTTTCAGCATGACTTTTGATGAAAAACGGACTTTTGGGTTTTTCATGTTATGGATCAGTTGGGCTTAGTTAAAAGCGGTTAAACCCCTTGTCCCCGCTTGGACTTTTTTAATACTTGGTTTATTCGCTGCGCACCATTGGATAGTACGTCACCATACTTTAAAACCGGTTCCCACCCTTTTTTTCAGCATGACTTTTGATGAAAAACGGACTTTTGGGTTTTTCATGTTATGGATCAGTTGGGCTTAGTTAAAAGCGGTTAAAACCCTTTTCCCCGCTTGGACTTTTTTAATACTTGGTTTATTCGTTGCGCACCATTGGATAGTACGTCACCATACTTTAAAACCGGTTCCCACCCTTTTTTTCAGCATGACTTTTGATGAAAAAGGGACTTTTGGGTTTTTCATGTTATGGATCAGTTGGGCTTAGTTAAAAGCGGTTAAACCCCTTTTCCCCGCTTGGACTTTTTTAATACTTGGTTTATTCGCTGCGCACCATTGGATAGTACGTCACCATACTTTAAAACCGGTTCCCACCCTTTTTTTCAGCATGACTTTTGATGAAAAACGGTATTTTGGGTTTTTTATGTTATGGATCAGTTGGGCTTAGTTAAAAGCGGTTAAAACCCTTTTCCCCGCTTGGACTTTTTTAATACTTGGTTTATTCGCTGCGCACCATTGGATAGTACGTCACCATACTTTAAAACCGGTTCGCACCCTTTTTTTCAGTATGACTTTTGATGAAAAACGGACTTTTGGGTTTTTCATGTTATGGATCAGTTGGGCTTAGTTAAAAGCGGTTAAACTCCTTTTCCCCGCTTGGACTTTTTTAATGCTTGGTTTATTCGCTGCGCACTATTGGTTACTACGTCACCATACTTTAAAACCGGTTCCCACCCTTTTTTTCAGCATGACTTTTGATGAAAAACGGACTTTTGGGTTTTTCATGTTATGGATCAGTTGGGCTTAGTTAAAAGCGGTTAAACCCCTTGTCCCCGCTTGGACTTTTTTAATACTTGGTTTATTCGCTGCGCACCATTGGATAGTACGTCACCATACTTTAAAACCGGTTCCCACCCTTTTTTTCAGCATGACTTTTGATGAAAAACGGACTTTTGGGTTTTTCATGTTATGGATCAGTTGGGCTTAGTTAAAAGCGGTTAAAACCCTTTTCCCCGCTTGGACTTTTTTAATACTTGGTTTATTCGTTGCGCACCATTGGATAGTACGTCACCATACTTTAAAACCGGTTCCCACCCTTTTTTTCAGCATGACTTTTGATGAAAAAGGGACTTTTGGGTTTTTCATGTTATGGATCAGTTGGGCTTAGTTAAAAGCGGTTAAACCCCTTTTCCCCGCTTGGACTTTTTTAATACTTGGTTTATTCGCTGCGCACCATTGGATAGTACGTCACCATACTTTAAAACCGGTTCCCACCCTTTTTTTCAGCATGACTTTTGATGAAAAACGGTACTTTGGGTTTTTTATGTTATGGATCAGTTGGTCTTAGTTAAAAGCGGTTAAAACCCTTTTCCCCGCTTGGACTTTTTTAATACTTGGTTTATTCGCTGCGCACCATTGGATAGTACGTCACCATACTTTAAAACCGGTTCGCACCCTTTTTTTCAGTATGACTTTTGATGAAAAACGGACTTTTGGGTTTTTCATGTTATGGATCAGTTGGGCTTAGTTAAAAGCGGTTAAACTCCTTTTCACCGCTTGGACTTTTTTAATACTTGGTTTATTCGCTGCGCACCATTGGATAGTACGTCACCATACTTTAAAACCGGTTCCCACCCTTTTTTTCAGCATGACTTTTGATGAAAAAGGGACTTTTGGGTTTTTCATGTTATGGATCAGTTGGGCTTAGTTAAAAGCGGTTAAACCCCTTTTCCCCGCTTGGACTTTTTTCATACTTGGTTTATTCGCTGCGCACCATTGGATAGTACGTCACCATACTTTAAAACCGGTTCCCACCCTTTTTTTCAGCATGACTTTTGATGAAAAACGGACTTTTGGGTTTTTCATGTTATGGATCAGTTGGGCTTAGTTAAAAGCGGTTAAACCCCTTTTCCCCGCTTGGACTTTTTTAATACTTGGTTCATTCGCTGCGCACCATTGGATAGTACGTCACCATACTTTAAAACCGGTTCCCACCCTTTTTTTCAGCATGACTTTTGATGAAAAACGGACTTTTGGGTATTTCATGTTATGGATCAATTGGGCTTAGTTAAAAGCGGTTAAAACCCTTTTCCCCGCTTGGACTTTTTTAATACTTGGTTTATTCGCTGCGCACCAACGGATAGTACGTCACCATACTTTAAAACCGGTTCCCACCCTTTTTTTCAGCATGACTTTTGATGAAAAACAGACTTTTTGGGTTTTCATGTTATGGATCAGTTGGGCTTAGTTAAAAGCGGTTAAACCCCTTTTCCCCGCTTGGTGTTTTTTAATACTTGGTTTATTCGCTGCGCACCATTGGATAGTACGTCACCATACTTTAAAACCGGTTCCCACCCTTTTTTCAGCATGACTTTTGATGAAAAACGGACTTTTGGGTTTTTCATGTTATGGATCAGTTGGGCTTAGTTAAAAGCGGTTAAACCCCTTTTCCCCGCTTGGACTTTTTTAATACTTGGTTTATTCGCTGCGCACCATTGGATAGTACGTCACCATACTTTAAAACCGGTTCCCACCCTTTTTTTCAGCATGACTTTTGATGAAAAACGGACTTTTGGGTTTTTCATGTTATGGATCAGCTGGGCTTAGTTAAAAGCGGTTAAACCCCTTTTCCCCGCTTGGACTTTTTAATACTTGGTTTATTCGCTGCGCACCATTGGATAGTACGTCACCATACTTTAAAACCGGTTCCCACCCTTTTTTTCAGCATGACTTTTGATGAAAAACGGACTTTTGGCTTTTTCATGTTATGGATCAGTTGGGCTTAGTTAAAAGCGGTAAAACCCCTTTTCCCCGCTTGGACTTTTTAATACTTGGTTTATTCGCTGCGCACCATTGGATAGTACGTCACCATACTTTAAAACCGGTTCCCTCCATTTCTCTCAGCATGACTTTTGATGAAAAACGGACTTTTGGGTTTTTCATGTTATGGATCAGTTGGGCTTAGTTAAAAGCGGTTAAACCCCTTTTCCCCGCTTGGACTTTTTTAATACTTGGTTTATTCGCTGCGCACCATTAGAAATTACGTCACCATACTTTAAAACCGGTTCCCACCCTTTTTTTCAGCATGACTTTTGGTGAAAAACGGACTTTTGGGTTTTTCATGTTATGGATCAGTTGGGCTTAGTTAAAAGCGGTTAAACCCCTTTTCCCCGCTTGGACTTTTTTAATACTTGGTTTATTCGCTGCGCACCATTGGATAGTACGTCACCATACTTTAAAACCGGTTCCCACCCTTTTTTTTTGCATGACTTTTGATGAAAATCGGACTTTTGGGTTTTTCATGTTATGGATCAGTTGGGCTTAGTTAAAAGCGGTTAAACCCCTTTTCCCCGCTTGGACTTTTTTAATACTTGGTTTATTCGCTGCGCACCATTGGATAGTACGTCACCATACTTTAAAACCGGTTCCCACCCTTTTTTACAGCATGACATTTGATGAAAAACGGACTTTTGGGTTTTTCATGTTATGGATCAGATGGGCTTAGTTAAAAGCGGTTAAACCCCTTTTCCCCTCTTGGACTTTTTTAATACATGGTTTATTCGCTGCGCAGCATTGGATAGAACGTCACCATACTTTAAAACCGGTTCCCACCCTTTTTTTTCAGCATGACTTTTGATGAAAAACGGACTTTTGGGTTTTTCATGTTATGGATCAGTTGGGCTTAGTTAAAAGCGGTTAAAACCCTTTTCCCCGCTTGGACTTTTTTAATACTTGGTTTATTCGCTGCGCACCATTGGATAGTACGTCACCATACTTTAAAACCGGTTCCCACCCTTTTTTTCAGCATGACTTTTGATGAAAAACGGAATTTTGGGTTTTTCATGTTATGGAACAGTTGGGCTTAGTTAAAAGCGGTTAAACCCCTTTTCCCCGCTTGGACTTTTTTAATACTTGGTTTATTCGCTGCGCACCATTGGATAGTACGACACCATACTTTAAAACCGGTTCCCACCCTTTTTTTCAGCATGACTTTTGATGAAAAACGGACTTTTGGGTTTTTCATGTTATGGATCAGTTGGGGTTAGTTAAAAGCGGTTAAAACCCTTTTCCCCGCTTGGACTTTTTTAATACTTGGTTCATTCGCTGCGCACCATTGGATAGTACGTCACCATACTTTAAAACCGGTTCCCACCCTTTTTTTCAGCATGACTTTTGATGAAAAACGGACTTTTGGGTTTTTCATGTTATGGATCAGTTGGGCTTAGTTAAAAGCGGTTAAACCCCTTTTCCCCGCTTGGACTTTTTTAATACTTGGTTTATTCGCTGCGCACCCTTGGATAGTACGTCACCATACTTTAAAACCGGTTCCCACCCTTTTTTTCAGCATGACTTTTGATGAAAAACGGACTTTTGGGTTTTTCATGTTATGGATCAGTTGGGCTTAGTTAAAAGCGGTTAAACCCCTTTTCCCCGCTTGGACTTTTTTAATACTTGGTTTATTCGCTGCGCACCATTGGATAGTACGTCACCATACATTAAAACCGGTTCCCACCCTTTTTTCAGCATGACTTTTGATGAAAAACGGACTTTTGGGTTTTTCATGTAATGGATCAGTTGGGCTTAGTTAAAAGCGGTTAAAACCCTTTTCCTCGCTTGGACTTTTTTAATACTTGGTTTATTCGCTGCGCACCATTGGATAGTACGTCACCATACTTTAAAACCGGTTCCCACCCTTTTTTTCAGCATGACTTTTGATGAAAAACGGACTTTTGGGTTTTTCATGTTATGGATCAGTTGGGCTTAGTTAAAAGCGGTTAAAACCCTTTTCCCCGCTTGGACTTTTTTAATACTTGGTTTATTCGCTGCGCACCATTGGATAGTACGTCACCATACTTTAAAACCGGTTCCCACCCTTTTTTTCAGCATGACTTTTGATGAAAAACGGACTTTTGGGTTTTTCATGTTATGGATCAGTTGGGCTTAGTTAAAAGCGGTTAAAACCGTTTTCCCGCTTGGACTTTTTTAATACTTGGTTTATTCGCTGCGCACCATTGGATAGTACGTCACCATACTTTAAAACCGGTTCCCACCCTTTTTTTCAGCATGACTTTTGATGAAAAACGGACTTTTGGGTTTTTCATGTTATGGATCAGTTGGGCTTAGTTAAAAGCGGTTAAAACCCTTTTCCCCGCTTGGACTTTTTTAATACTTGGTTTATTCGCTGCGCACCATTGGATAGTACGTCACCATACTTTAAAACCGGTTCCCACCCTTTGTTTCAGCATGACTTTTGATGAAAAACGGACTTTTGGGTTTTTCATGTTATGGATCAGTTGGGCTTAGTTAAAAGCGGTTAAAACCCTTTTCCCCGCTTGGACTTTTTTAATACTTGGTTTATTCGCTGCGCACCATTGGATAGTACGTCACCATACTTTAAAACCGGTTCCCACCCTTTTTTTCAGCATGACTTTTGATGAAAAACGGACTTTTGGGTTTTTCATGTTATGGATCAGTTGGGCTTAGTTAAAAGCGGTTAAAACCCTTTTCCCCGCTTGGACTTTTTTAATACTTGCTTTATTCGCTGCGCACCATTGGATAGTACGTCACCATACTTTAAAACCGGTTCCCACCCTTTTTTTCAGCATGACTTTTGATGAAAAACGGACTTTTGGGTTTTTCATGTTATGGATCAGTTGGGCTTAGTTAAAAGCGGTTAAACCCCTTTTCCCCGCTTGGACTTTTTTAATACTTGGTTTATTCGCTGCGCACCATTGGATAGTACGTCACCATACTTTAAAACCGGTTCCCACCCTTTTTTTCAGCATGACTTTTGATGAAAAACGGACTTTTGGGTTTTTCATGTTATGGATCAGTTGGGCTCAGTTAAAAGCGGTTAAAACCCTTTTCCCCGCTTGGACTTTTTTAATACTTGGTTTATTCGCTGCGCACCATTGGATAGTACGTCACCATACTTTAAAACCGGTTCCCACCCTTTTTTTCAGCATGACTTTTGATGAAAAACGGACTTTTGGGTTTTTCATGTTATGGATCAGTTGGGCTTAGTTAAAAGCGGTTAAACCCCTTTTCCCCGCTTGGACTTTTTTAATACTTGGTTTATTCGCTGCGCACCATTGGATAGTACGTCACCATACTTTAAAACCGGTTCCCACCCTTTTTTTCAGCATGACTTTTGATGAAAAACGGACTTTTGGGTTTTTCATGTTATGGATCAGATGGGCTTAGTTAAAAGCGGTTAAAACCCTTTTCCCCGCTTGGACTTTTTTAATACTTGGTTTATTCGCTGCGCACCATTGGATAGTACGTCACCATACTTTAAAACCGGTTCCCACCCTTTTTTTCAGCATGACTTTTGATGAAAAACGGACTTTTTTGTTTTTCATGTTATGGATCAGTTGGGCTTAGTTAAAAGCGGTTAAGACCCTTTTCCCCGCTTGGACTTTTTTAATACTTGGTTTATTCGCTGCGCACCATTGGATAGTACGTCACCATACTTTAAAACCGGTTCCCACCCTTTTTTTCAGCATGACTTTTGATGAAAAACGGACTTTTGGGTTTTTCATGTTATGGATCAGTTGGGCTTAGTTAAAAGCGGTTAAACCCCTTTTCCCCGCTTGGACTTTTTTAATACTTGGTTTATTCGCTGCGCACCATTGGATAGTACGTCACCATACTTTAAAACCGGTTCCCACCCTTTTTTTCAGCATGACTTTTGATGAAAAACGGACTTTTGGGTTTTTCATGTTATGGATCAGTTGGGCTTACTTAAAAGCGGTTAAACCCCTTTTCCCCGCTTGGACTTTTTTAATACTTGGTTTATTCGCTGCGCACCATTGGATAGTACGTCACCATACTTTAAAACCGGTTCCCACCCTTTTTTTCAGCATGACTTTTGATGAAAAACGGACTTTTGGGTTTTTCATGTTATGGATCAGTTGGGCTTAGTTAAAAGCGGTTAAAACCCTTTTCCCCGCTTAGACTTTTTTAATACTTGGTTTATTCGCTGCGCACCATTGGATAGTACGTCACCATACTTTAAAACCGGTTCCCACCCTTTTTTTCAGCATGACTTTTGATGAAAAACGGACTTTTGGGTTTTTTATGTTATGGATCAGTTGGGCTTAGTTAAAAGCGGTTAAAACCCTTTTCCCCGCTTGGACTTTTTTAATACTTGGTTTATTCGCTGCGTACCATTGGATAGTACGTCACCATACTTTAAAACCGGTTCCCACCCTTTTTTTCAGCATGACTTTTGATGAAAAACGGACTTTGGGGTTTTTCATGTTATGGATCAGTTGGGCTTAGTTAAAAGCGGTTAAAACCCTTTTCCTCGCTTGGACTTTTTTAATACTTGGTTTATTCGCTGCGCACCATTGGATAGTACGTCACCATACTTTAAAACCGGTTCCCACCCTTTTTTTCAGCATGGCTTTTGATGAAAAACGGACTTTTGTGTTTTTCATGTTATGGATCAGTTGGGCTTAGTTAAAAGCGGTTAAAACCCTTTTCCCCGCTTGGACTTTTTTAATACTTGGTTGTTTCGCTGCGCACCATTGGATAGTACGTCACCATACTTTAAAACCTGTTCCCACCCTTTTTTTCAGCATGACTTTTGATGAAAAACGGACTTTTGTGTTTTTCATGTTGTGGATCAGTTGGGCTTAGTTAAAAGCGGTTAAAACCCTTTTCCCCGCTTGGACTTTCTTAATACTTGGTTTATTCGCTGCGCACCATTGGATAGTACGTCACCATACTTTAAAACCGCTTCCCACCCTTTTTTTCAGCATGACTTTTGATGAAAAACGGACTTTTGGGTTTTTCATGTTATGGATCAGTTGGGCTTAGTTAAAAGCGGTTAAAACCCTTTTCCCCGCTTGGACTTTTTTAATACTTGGTTTATTCACTGCGCACCATTGGATAGTACGTCACCATACTTTAAAACCGGTTCCCACCCTTTTTTTCAGCATGACTTTTGATGAAAAACGGACTTTTGGGTTTTTCATGTTATGGATCAGTTGGGCTTAGTTAAAAGCGGTTAAACCCCTTTTCCCCGCTTGGACTTTTTTAATACTTGGTTTATTGGCTGCGCACCATTGGATAGTACATCACCATACTTTAAAACCGGTTCCCACCCTTTTTTTCAGCATGACTTTTGATGAAAAACGGACTTTTGGGTTTTTCATGTTATGGATCAGTTGGGCTTAGTTAAAAGCGGTTAAACCCCTTTTCCCCGCTTGGACTTTTTAAATACTTGGTTTATTCGCTGCGCACCATTGGATAGTACGTCACCATACTTTAAAACCGGTTCCCACCCTTTTTTTCAGCATGACTTTTGATGAAAAACGGACTTTTGGGTTTTTCATGTTATGGATCAGTTGGGCTTAGTTAAAAGCGGTTAAAACCCTTTTCCCCGCTTGGACTTTTTTAATACTTGGTTTATTCGCTGCGCACCATTGGATAGTACGTCACCATACTTTAAAACCGGTTCCCACCCTTTTTTTCAGCATGACTTTTGATGAAAAACGGACTTTTGGGTTTTTCATGTTATGGATCAGTTGGGCTTAGTTAAAAGCGGTTAAACCCCTTTTCCCCGCTTGGACTTTTTTAATACTTGGTTTATTCGCTGCGCACCATTGGATAGTACGTCACCATACTTTAAAACCGGTTCCCACCCTTTTTTTCAGCATGACTTTTGATGAAAAACGGACTTTTGGGTTTTTCATGTTATGGATCAGTTGGGCTTAGTTGAAAGCGGTTAAAACCCTTTTCCCCGCTTGGACTTTTTTAATACTTGGTTTATTCGCTGCGCACCATTGGATAGTACGTCACCATACTTTAAAACCGGTTCCCACCCTTTTTTTCAGCATGACTTTTGATGAAAAACGGACTTTTGGGTTTTTCATGTTATGGATCAGTTGGGCTTAGTTAAAAGCGGTTAAACCCCTTTTCCCCGCTTGGACTTTTTTAATACTTGGTTTATTCGCTGCGCACCATTGGATAGTACGTCACCATACTTTAAAACCGGTTCCCACCCTTTTTTTCAGCATGACTTTTGATGAAAAACGGACTTTTGGGTTTTTCATGTTATGGATCAGTTGGGCTTAGATAAAAGCGGTAAAAACCCTTTTCCCAGCTAGGATGTTTTTAATACTTGTTTTATTCGCTGCGCACCATTGGATAGTACGTCACCATACTTTAAAACCGGTTCCCACCATTTTATTCAGCATGACTTTTGATGAAAAACGGACTTTTGGGTTTTTCATGTTATGGATCAGTTGGGCTTAGATAAAAGCGGTTAAAACTCTTTTCCCCGCTTGGATTTTTTTAATACTTGTTTTATTCGCTGCGCACCATTGGATAGTACGTCACCATACTTTAAAACCGGTTCCCACCATTTTATTCAGCATGACTTTTGATGATAAACGGACTTTTGGGTTTTTCATGTTATAGATCAGTTGGGCTTAGATAAAAGCGGTTAAAACCCTTTTCCCCGCTTGGATTTTTTAATACTTGTTTTATTCGCTGCGCACCATTGGGTAGTACGTCACCGTACTTTAAAACCGGTTCCCACCATTTTATTCATCATGACTTTTGATGAAAAACGGACTTTTGGGTTTTTCATGTTATGGATCAGTTGGGCTTAGATAAAAGCGGTAAAAACCCTTTTCCCCGCTTGGATTTTTTTAATACTTGTTTTATTCGCTGCGCACCATTGGATAGTACGTCACCATACTTTAAAACCGGTTCCCACCATTTTATTCAGCATGACTTTTGATGAAAAACGGACTTTTGGGTTTTTCATGTTATGGATCAGTTGGGCTTAGATAAAAGCGGTTAAAACCCTTTTCCCCGCTTGGATTTTTTTAATACTTGTTTTATTCGCTGCGCACCATTGGGTAGTACGTCACCATACTTTAAAACCGGTTCCCACCATTTTATTCAGCATGACTTTTGATGAAAAACGGACTTTTGGGTTTTTCATGTTATGGATCAGTTGGGCTTAGATAAAAGCGGTTAAAACCCTTTTCCCCGCTTGGATTTTTTTAATACTTGTTTTACTCGCTGCGCACCATTGGATAGTACGTCACCATACTTTAAAACCGGTTCCCACCATTTTATTCAGCATGACTTTTGATGAAAACCGGACTTTTGGGTTTTTCATGTTATGGATCAGTTCGGCTTAGATAAAAGCGGTTAAAACCCTTTTTCCCGCTTGGATTTTTTTAATACTTGTTTTATTCGCTGCGCACCATTGGATAATACGTCACCATACTTTAAAACCGGTTCCCACCATTTTATTCAGCATGACTTTTGATGAAAAACGGACTTTTGGGTTTTTCATGTTATGGATCAGTTGGGTTTAGATAAAAGCGGTTAAAACCCTTTTTCCCGCTTGGATTTTTTTAATACTTGGTTTATTCGCTGCGCACCATTGGTAAGAACGTCACCATACTTTAAAACCGGTTCCCACCATTTTATTCAGCATGACTTTTGATGAAAAACGGACTTTTGGGTTTTTCATGTTATGGATCAGTTGGGCTTAGATAAAAGCGGTTAAAACCCTTTTCCCCGCTTGGATTTTTTTAATACTTGTTTTATTCGCTGCGCACCATTGGATAGTACGTCACCATACTTTAAAACCGGTTCCCACCATTTTATTCAGCATGACTTTTGATGAAAAACGGACTTTTGGGTTTTTCATGTTATGGATCAGTTGGGCTTAGATAAAAGCGGTTAAAACCCTTTTCCCCGCTTGGATTTTTTTAATACTTGTTTTATTCGCTGCGCACCATTGGATAGTACGTCACCATACTTTAAAACCGGTTCCCACCAGTTTTTTCAGCATGACTTTTGATGAAAAACGGACTTTTGGGTTTTTCATGTTATGGATCAGTTGGGCTTAGATAAAAGCGGTTAAAACCCTTTTTCTCGCTTGGATTATTTTAATACTTGGCTTAATTCGCTGCGCACCATTGGATAGTACGTCACCATACTTTAAAACTGGTTCCCACCATTTTTTTCAGCATGACTTTTGATGAAAAACGTACTTTTGGGTTTTTCATGTTATGGATCAGTTGGGCTTAGATAAAAGTGGTTAAAACCCTTTTTCCCGCTTGGATTTTTTTAATACTTGGTTTATTCGCTGCGCACCATTGGATAGTACGTCACCATACTTTAAAACCGGTTCCCACCAGTTTTTTCAGCATGACTTTTGATGAAAAACGGACTTTTGGGTTTTTCATGTTATGGATCAGTTGGGCTTAGATAAAAGCGGTTAAAACACTTTTTCCCGCTTGGATTTTTTTAATACTTGGTTTATTCGCTGCGCACCATTGGATAGTACGTCACCATACTTTAAAACCGGTTCCCACCATTTTTTTCAGCATGACTTTTGATAAGAAACGGACTTTTGGGTTTTTTATGTTATGGATCAGTTGGGCTTAGATAAAAGCCGTTAAAACCCTTTTTCCCGCTTGGATTTTTTTAATACTTGGTTTATTCGCTGCGCACCATTGGATAGTACGTCACCATACTTTAAAACCGGTTCCAGCCATTTTCTTCAGCATGACTTTTGATGAAAAACGGACTTTTGGGTTTTTCATCTTATGGATCAGTTGGGTTTAGATAAAAGCGGTTAAAACCCTTTTTCTCGCTTGGATTTTTTTAATACTTGGCTTAATTCGCTGCGCACCATTGGATAGTACGTCACCATACTTTAAAACCGGTTCCCACCATTTTTTTCAGCATGACTTTTGATGAAAAACGGACTTTTGGGTTTTTCATGTTATGGATCAGTTGGGCTTAGATAAAAGCGGTTAAAACCCTTTTTCCCGCTTGGATTTTTTTAATACTTGGTTTATTCGCTGCGCACCATTGAATAGTACGTCACCATACTTTAAAACCGGTTCCCACCATTTTTTTCAGCATGACTTTTGATGAAAAACGGCTTTTCGGGTTTAACATGTTATGGATCAGTTGGTCTTAGATAAAAGCGGTTAAAACCCTTTATCCCGCTTGGATTTTTTTAATACTTGATTAATTCGCGGCGCACCATTGGATAGTACGTCACCATACTTTAAAACCGGTTCCCACCCTTTTATTCAGCATGACTTTTGATCAAAAACGGACTTTTGTGTTTTTCATGTTATGGATCAGTTGGGCTTAGATAAAAGCGGTTAAAACCCTTTTTTCTCGCTTGGATTTTTTTAATACTTGGTTTATTCGCTGCGCACCATTGGATAGTACGTCACCATACTTTAAAACCGGTTCCCACCATTTTTGTCAGCATGACTTTTGATGAAAAACGGACTTTTGGGTTTTTCATGTTATGGATCAGTTGGGCTTAGATAAAAGCGGTTAAAACCCTTTTTCCCGCTTGGATTTTTTTAATACTTGGTTTATTTCCTGCGCACCATTGGATAGTACGTCACCATACTTTAAAACCGGTTCCCACCATTTTTTTTAGCATTACTTTTGATGAAAAACGGTCTTTTGGGTTTTTCATGTTTTGGATCAGTTGGGCTTAGATAAAAGCGGTTAAAACCCTTTTTCCCGCTTGGATTTTTTTAATACTTGGTTTATTCGCTGCGCACCATTGGATAGTACGTCACCATACTTTAAAACCGGTTCCCACCATTTTTTTCAGCATGACTTTTGATGAAAAACGGTTTTTCGGGTTTTTCATGTTATGGATCAGTTTGTATTAGATAAAAGCGGTTGAAACCCTTTTCCCCGCTTGGATTTTTTTAATACTTCGTTTATTCGCTGCGCACCATTGGATACTACGTCACCATACTTAAAAACCGGTTCCCACCATTTTTTTCAGCATGACTTTTGATGAAAAACGGTTTTTCGGGTTTTTCATGTTATTGATCAGTTGGGCTTAGATAAAAGCGGTTAAAACCCTTTTTCTCGCTTGGATTTTTTTAATACTTGTTTTATTCGCTGCGCACCATTGGATAGTACGTCACCATACTTTAAAACCGGTTCCCACCATTTTATTCAGCATGACTTTTGATGAAAAACGGACTTTTGGGTTTTTCATGTTATGGATCAGTTGGGCTTAGATAAAAGCGGTTAAAACCCTTTCCCCCGCTTGGATTTTTTTAATACTTGTTTTATTCGCTGCGCACCATTGGATAGTACGTCATTATACTTTAAAACCGGTTCCCAAGAATTTATTCAGCATGACTTTTGATGAAAAACGGACTTTTGGGTTTTTCATGTTATGGATCAGTTGGGCTTAGATAAAAGCGGTTAAAACCCTTTACCCAGCTTGGATTTTTTAATACTTGTTTTATTCGCTGCGCACCATTGGATAGTACGTCACCATACTTTAAAACCGGTTCCCACCATTTTATTCAGCATGACTTTTGAAGAAAAACGGACTTTTGGGTTTTTCATGTTATGGATCAGTTGGGCTTAGATAAAAGCGGTTAAAACCCTTTTCCCCGTTCGGATTTTTTTAATACTTGTTTTATTCGCTGCGCACCATTGGATAGTACGTCACCATACTTTAAAACCGGTTCCCACCATTTTATTCAGCATGACTTTTGATGAAAAACGGACTTTTGGGTTTTTCATGTTATGGATCAGTTGGGCTTAGATAAAAGCGGTTAAAACCCTTTTCCCCGCTTGGATTTTTTTAATACTTGTTTTATTCGCTGCGTACCATTGGATAGTACGTCACCATACTTTAAAACCGGTTCCCACCATTTTATTCAGCATGAATTTTGATGAAAAACGGACTTTTGGGTTTTTCATGTTATGGATCAGTTGGGCTTAGATAAAAGCGGTTAAAACCCTTTTCCCCGCTTGGATTTTTTAATACTTGTTTTATTCGCTGCGCACCATTGGATAGTACGTCACCATACTTTAAAACCGGTTCCCACCATTTTATTCAGCATGACTTTTGATGAAAAACGGACTTTTGGGTTTTTCATGTTATGGATCAGTTGTGCTTAGATAAAAGCGGTCAAAACCCTTTCCCCGCTTGGATTTTTTTAATACTTGTTTTATTCGCTGCGCACCATTGGATAGTACGTCACCATACTTTAAAACCGGTTCCCACCAGTTTTTTCAGCATGACTTTTGATGAAAAACGGACTTTTGGGTTTTTCATGTTATGGATCAGTTGGGCTTAGATAAAAGCGGTTAAAACCCTTTTTCTCGCTTGGATTATTTTAATACTTGGCTTAATTCGCTGCGCACCATTGGATAGTACGTCACCATACTTTAAAACTGGTTCCCACCATTTTTTTCAGCATGACTTTTGATGAAAAACGTACTTTTGGGTTTTTCATGTTATGGATCAGTTGGGCTTAGATAAAAGCGGTTAAAACCCTTTTTCCCGCTTGGATTTTTTTAATACTTGGTTTATTCGCTGCGCACCATTGGATAGTACGTCACCATACTTTAAAACCGGTTCCCACCATTTTTTTCAGCATGACTTTTGATGAAAAACGGACTTTTGGGTTTTTCATGTTATGGATCAGTTGGGCTTAGATAAAAGCGGTTAAAACACTTTTTCCCGCTTGGATTTTTTTAATACTTGGTTTATTCGCTGCGCACCATTGGATAGTACGTCACCATACTTTAAAACCGGTTCCCACCATTTTTTTCAGCATGACTTTTGATAAAAAACGGACTTTTGGGTTTTTCATGTTATGGATCAGTTGGGCTTAGATAAAAGCCGTTAAAACCCTTTTTCCCGCTTGGATTTTTTTAATACTTGGTTTATTCGCTGCGCACCATTGGATAGTACGTCACCATACTTTAAAACCGGTTCCAGCCATTTTCTTCAGCATGACTTTTGATGAAAAACGGACTTTTGGGTTTTTCATGTTATGGATCAGTTGGGTTTAGATAAAAGCGGTTAAAACCCTTTTTCTCGCTTGGATTTTTTTAATACTTGGCTTAATTCGCTGCGCACCATTGGATAGTACGTCACCATACTTTAAAACCGGTTCCCACCATTTTTTTCAGCATGACTTTTGATGAAAAACGGACTTTTGGGTTTTTCATGTTATGGATCAGTTGGGCTTAGATAAAAGCGGTTAAAACCCTTTTTCCCGCTTGGATTTTTTTAATACTTGGTTTATTCGCTGCGCACCATTGAATAGTACGTCACCATACTTTAAAACCGGTTCCCACCATTTTTTTCAGCATGACTTTTGATGAAAAACGGCTTTTCGGGTTTAACATGTTATGGATCAGTTGGTCTTAGATAAAAGCGGTTAAAACCCTTTATCCCGCTTGGATTTTTTTAATACTTGATTAATTCGCGGCGCACCATTGGATAGTACGTCACCATACTTTAAAACCGGTTCCCACCCTTTTATTCAGCATGACTTTTGATGAAAAACGGACTTTTGGGTTTTTCATGTTATGGATCAGTTGGGCTTAGATAAAAGCGGTTAAAACCCTTTTTTCTCGCTTGGATTTTTTTAATACTTGGTTTATTCGCTGCGCACCATTGGATAGTACGTCACCATACTTTAAAACCGGTTCCCACCATTTTTGTCAGCATGACTTTTGATGAAAAACGGACTTTTGGGTTTTTCATGTTATGGATCAGTTGGGCTTAGATAAAAGCGGTTAAAACCCTTTTTCCCGCTTGGATTTTTTTAATACTTGGTTTATTTCCTGCGCACCATTGGATAGTACGTCACCATACTTTAAAACCGGTTCCCACCATTTTTTTTAGCATTACTTTTGATGAAAAACGGTCTTTTGGGTTTTTCATGTTTTGGATCAGTTGGGCTTAGATAAAAGCGGTTAAAACCCTTTTTCCCGCTTGGATTTTTTTAATACTTGGTTTATTCGCTGCGCACCATTGGATAGTACGTCACCATACTTTAAAACCGGTTCCCACCATTTTTTTCAGCATGACTTTTGATGAAAAACGGTTTTTCGGGTTTTTCATGTTATGGATCAGTTTGTATTAGATAAAAGCGGTTAAAACCCTTTTCCCCGCTTGGATTTTTTTAATACTTCGTTTATTCGCTGCGCACCATTGGATACTACGTCACCATACTTAAAAACCGGTTCCCACCATTTTTTTCAGCATGACTTTTGATGAAAAACGGTTTTTCGGGTTTTTCATGTTATGGATCAGTTGGGCTTAGATAAAAGCGGTTAAAACCCTTTTTCTCGGTTGGATTTTTTTTAATACTTGTTTCAATCGCTGCGCACCATTGGATAGTACGTCACCATACTTTAAAACCGGTTCCCACCATTTTTTTCAGCATGACTTTTGATGAAAAACGGACTTTTGGGTTTTTCATGTTATGGATCAGTTGGGCTTAGATAAAAGCGGTTAAAACCCTTTTTCCCGCTTGGATTTTTTGTTAATACTTGGTCTATTCGCTGCGCACCATTGGATAGTACGTCACCATACTTTAAAACCGGTTCCCACCATTTTTTTCAGCATGACTTTTGATGAAAAACGGACTTTTGGGTTTTTCATGTTATGGATCAGTTGGGCTTAGATAAAAGCAGTTAAATCCTTTTTCCCGCTTGGATTTTTTTAATACTTGGTTTATTCGCTGCGCACCATTGGATTGTACGTCACCATACTTTAAAACCGGTTCCCACCATTTTATTCAGCATGACTTTTGATGAAAAACGGACTTTAGGGTTTTTCATGTTATGGATCAGTTGGGATTAGATAAAAACGGTTAAAACCCTTTTTCCCGCTTGGATTTTTTTAATACTTGGTTTATTCGCTGCGCACCATTGGATAGTACTTCACCATACTTTAAAACCGGTTCCCACCATTTTTTTAAGCATGACTTTTAAATGAAAAACGGACTTTTGGGTTTCTCATGTTATGGATCAGTTGGGCTTAGATAAAAGCGGTTAAAACCCTTTTTCCCGCTTGGATTTTTTTAATACTTGGTTTATTCGCTGCGCACTATTGGATAGTACGTCACCATACTTTAAAACCGGTTTCCGCCATTTTTTTCAGCATGACTTTTGATGAAAAACGGACTTTTGGGTTTTTCATGTTATGGATCAGTTGGGCTTAGATAAAAGCAGTTAAATCCTTTTTCCCGCTTGGATTTTTTTAATACTTGGTTTATTCGCTGCGCACCATTGGATAGTACGTCACCATACTTTAAAACCGGTTCCCACCATTTTATTCAGCATGACTTTTGATGAAAAACGGACTTTAGGGTTTTTCATGTTATGGATCAGTTGGGATTAGATAAAAACGGTTAAAACCCTTTTTCCCGCTTGGATTTTTTTAATACTTGGTTTATTCGCTGCGCACCATTGGATAGTACTTCACCATACTTTAAAACCGGTTCCCACCATTTTTTTAAGCATGACTTTTGATGCAAAACGGACTTTTGGTTTTTCATGTTATGGATCAGTTGGGCTTAGATAAAAGCGGTTAAAACCCTTTTTACCGCTTGGATTTTTTTAATACTTGGTTTATTCGCTGCGCACCATTGGATAGAACGTCACCATACTTTAAAACCGGTTCCCACCATTTTTTTCAGCATGACTTTTGATGAAAAACGGTTTTTCGGGTTTATCATGTTATGGATCAGTTGGGATTAGATAAAAGCGGTTAAAACCCTTTTTCCTGCTTGGATTTTTTTACTACTTCGTTTATTCGCTGCGCACCATTGGATAGTACGTCACCATACTTTAAAACCGGTTCCCACCATTTTTTTCAGCATGACTTTTGATAAAAAACGGTTTTTCGCGTTTTTCATGTTATGGATCAGTTGGGCTTAGATAAAAGCGGTTAAAACCCTTTTTCTCGCTTTGATTTTTTTAATACTTGTTTTATTCGCTGCGCACCATTGGATAGTACGTCACCATACTTTAAAACCGGTTCCCACCATTTTTTTCAGCATGACTTTTGATGAAAAACGGACTTTTGGGTTTTTCATGTTATGGATCAGTTGGGCTTAGATAAAAGCGGTTAAAACCCTTTTTCCCGCTTGGATTTTTTTAATACTTGGTTTATTCGCTGCGCACCATTGGATAGTACGTCACCATACTTTAAAACCGGTTCCCACCATTTTTTTGAGCATGACTTTTGATGAAAAACGGACTTTTGGGTTTTTCATGTTATGGATCAGTAAGGCTTAGATAAAAGCGGTTAAAACCCTTTTTCCCGCTTGGATTTTTTTAATACTTGGTTTATTCGCTGCGCACCATTGGATAGTACGTCACCATACTTTAAAACCGGTTCCCACCATTTTATTCAGCATGACCTTTGATGAAAAACGGACTTTTGGGTTTTTCATGTTATGGATCAGTTGGGCTTAGATAAAAGCGGTTAAAACCCTTTTTCCCGCTTGGATTTTTTAATACTTGGTTTATTCGCTGCGCACCATTGGATAGTACGTCACCATACTTTAAAACCGGTTCCCACCATTTTTTTCAGCATGACTTTTGATGAAAAACGGACTTTTGGGTTTTTCATGTTATGGATCAGTTGGGCTTAGATAAAAGCGGTTAAAACCCTTTTTCCCGCTTGGATTTTTTTAATACTTGGTTTATTCGCTGCGCACCATTGGATAGTACGTCACCATACTTTAAAACCGGTTCCCACCATTTTTTTCAGCATGACTTTTGATGAAAAACGGACATTTGGGTTTTTCATATTATGGATCAGTTGGGCTTCGATAAAAGCGGTTAAAATCCTTTTTCCCCGCTTGGATTTTTTTAATGCTTGGTTTATTCGCTGCGCACCATTGGATAGTACGTCACCATACTTTAAAACCGGTTCCCACCATTTTATTCAGCATGACTTTTGATGAAAAACGGACTTTTGGGTTTTTCATGTTATGGATCAGTTGGGCTTAGATAAAAGCGGTTAAAACCCTTTTTCCCGCTTGGATTTTTTTAATACTTGGTTTTTTCGCTGCGCACCATTGGATAGTACGTCACCATACTTTAAAACCGGTTCCCACCATTTTTTTCAGCATGACTTTTGATGAAAAACGGTCTTTTGGGTTTTTCATGTTATGGATCAGTTGGGATTAGATAAAAGCGGTTAAAACCCTTTTTCCCGCTTGGATTTTTTTAATACTTGGTTTATTCGCTGCGCACCATTGGATAGTACGTCACCATACTTTAAAACCGGTTCCCACCATTTTTTTCAGCATGACTTTTGATGAAAAACGGACTTTTGGGTTTTTCATGTTATGGATCAGTTGGGCTTAGATAAAAGCGGCTAAAACCCTTTTTCCCGCTTGGATTTCGTTAATACTTCGTTTATTCGCTGCGCACCATTGGATAGTACGTCACCATACTTTAAAACCGGTTCCCACCATTTTTTTCAGCATGACTTTTGATGAAAAACGGACTTTTGGGTTTTTCATGTTATGGATCAGTTGGGCTTAGATAAAAGCGGTTAAAACCCTTTTTCCCGCTTGGATTTTTTTAATACTTGGTTTATTCGCTGCGCACCATTGGATAGTACGTCACCATACTTTAAAACCGGTTCCCACCATTTTTTTCAGCATGACTTTTGATGAAAAACGGTTTTTCGGGTTTTTCATGTTATGGATCAGTTGGGCTTAGATAAAAGCGGTTAAAACCCTTTTTCCCGCTTGGATTTTTTTAATACTTGGTTTATTCGCTGCGCACCATTGGATAGTACGTCACCATACTTTAAAACCGGTTCCCACCATTTTGTTCAGGATGACTTTTGATGAAAAACGGACTTTTGGGTTTTTCATGTTATGGATCAGTTGGGCTTAGATAAAAGCGGTTAAAACCCTTTTTCCCGCTTGGATTTTTTTAATACTTGGTTTATTCGCTGCGCACCATTAGATAGTACGTCACCATACTTTAAAACCGGTTCCCACCATTTTTTTCAGCATGACTTTTGATGAAAAACGGACTTTTGGGTTTTTCATGTTATGGATCAGTTGGGCTTAGATAAAAGCGGTTAAAACCCTTTTTCCCGCTTGGAGTTTTTTGATACTTGGTTTATTCGCTGCGCACCATTGGATAGTACGTCACCATACTTTAAAACCGGTTCCCACCATTTTTTTCAGCATGACTTTTGATGAAAAACGGACTTTTGGGTTTTTCATGTTATGGATCAGTTGGGCTTAGATAAAAGCGGTTAAAACCCTTTTTCCCGCTTGGATTTTTTTAATACTTGGTTTATTCGCTGCGCACCATTGAATAGTACGTCACCATACTTTAAAACCGGTTCCCACCATTTTTTTCAGCATGACTTTTGATGAAAAACGGACTTTTGGGTTTTTCATGTTATGGATCAGTTGGGCTTAGATAAAAGCGTTTAAAACCCTTTTTCCCGCTTGGATTTTTTTAATACTTGTTTTATTCGCTGCGCACCATTGGATAGTACGTCACCATACTTTAAAACCGGTTCCTACCATTTTTTTCAGCATGACTTTTGATGAAAAACGGACTTTTGGGTTTTTCATGTTATGGATCTATTGGGCTTAGATAAAAGCGGTTAAAACCCTTTTTCCCGCTTGGATTTTTTTAATACTTGGTTTATTCGCTGCGCACCATTGGATAGTACGTCACCATACTTTAAAACCGGCTCCCACCCTTTTTTTCAGCATGACGTTTGATGAAAAACGGACTTTTGGGTTTTTCATGTTATGGATCAGTTGGGCTTAGATAAAAGCGGTTAAAACCCTTTTTCACGCTTGAATTTTTTTAATCCTTGGTTTATTCGCTGCGCACCATTGGATAGTACGTCACCATACTTTAAAACCGGTTCCCACCATTTTATTCAGCATGACTTTTGATGAAAAACGGACTTTTGGGTTTTTCATGTTATGGATCAGTTGGGCTTAGATAAAAGCGGTTAAAACCCTTTTTCCCGCTTGGAGTTTTTTGATACTTGTTTTATTCGCTGCGCACCATTGGATAGTACGTCACCATACTTTAAAACCGGTTCCCACCCTTTTTTTCAGCATGACTTTTGATGAAAAACGGACTTTTGGGTTTTTCATGTTATGGATCAGTTGGGCTTAGATAAAAGCGGTTAAAACCCCTTTTCCCGCTTGGATTTTTTTAATACTTGGTATTTTGACAAGTTTGGTAGTATTGAGATTGGTCGGTAGTTATCAGCATCATTCTTAGATCCAGATTTGTAAATAGGATTTACTTTTGCAGTTTTCCATATTTTGGTGACAGATGAGGTTGCAATACTTAAATCTCACACTTGACACTTGACAACGCTTGACACTTCGATTTGTTTACTTTCTTAAGGTAAATAAATGCAATATTACAACGAACTTAATGAGTAGACGTGTTCAACTGCGATTGGAAAACAAAGCCATGATAGTTCGCTGTAAAGCGTCTTATTTTTTTAAAAAAATTATCTTCTAAATCTAAGTGAAACGGAGCCTTATTTAAATGTGCACATTTTCCTAAGCGTCAGCAATCAATAACATCACCAAGTGTTTAGCTCCCGGTGTGGATTGCTCATTATATGTAGACGATCTTTTAATTTGTTATGGATCAAAGCACATGCATACAACTGAAAGGCAACTCCAACAAAATATCATCAAGATCCAAAATTGGGCCAGTAATAACGGTTTCAAATTTTCTAAATCTAAAACAGTATGCATGCATTTCTGTCAATTGCGAAGACATCATGATGACCCTAAACTCACGCTGGATGGAACACTTATTCCACTTGTTGAGGAAACAAAGTTTTTGAGTATTATATTCGACAGAAAACTGACTTTTACTTCCCACATCAAGAATTTTAATTCTAAATGCTTAAAAGCTTTAAATTTACTTAAAGTAATTGCGCTCACTGACTGGGGTGCTGATAAAAAGTCATCCTCAATTTGTATAGAACATTTATCCGCTCCATACTAGACTATGGATGCGTTGTTTATGGTTTAACTAGGACGTCTTGTTTGAAAATGCTTAACCCAATTCATCATCAGAGGATAAGACTCGCTCTGGGAGCATCTAAGACATCTCCATGTGAAAGCCTTCTCGCGGAAGCGAATGAACCATCTTTATCGCATCGCAGAGAACTGTTATCTGCACAGTACGCTGTCGAATTGAGATCAAACCCTCTGAACCCTGCTGTTTCGGCTGTTTTTCAACCAAAATACAAAATTTTATATGAAAACAAACCAAATGCCATACCTTCATTTGGCATCAGAATATCATCCAGCTTTGATAATATCAAAATTAATCTCCCTACAGTTCAGGACACGTTTGTCTCGGAAACACCACCTTGGCTCCTTCAGCAACCCAAAGTGATTTTTACGTTACACGATGGGAACAAATCTGAGACAAACCCTGCCATCTTCCAGAACTCGTATCATGAACTCCTCAACGATTTTAAAAAACTACACTAAAATTTTTAATGATGGATCAAAAGTTGATGAAAAGGCTGCTACAGCCTTCTGCAGCCTTCGTTAGTGGCAAACACATAACCAAAGTGCGCTTGCCAAACGGTACGTCCATCTTTACAGCGGAATTCATAGCAATAGGCCTTGCTCTGAAAATTATCGAACAAAAACGCATTTTAAATAGCATTATCTTTTGTGACTCATTGTCAGTACTTCAGTCGCTACACAATAGAAAACTGGATAATCCATTATTAGTCAATATTCTCGTCAAAAACTCGGAGCTTAGTACCTCCTACAACATAGTACACTGTTGGTTACCTAGCCATATTGGTATTAGAGGTAAGGAAGAAGCAGACCGGGCTGCTAAGAAGGCTCTATCCCAAGAACCATCGGATTTTAAATTACCGTTACTGATTTTAAACCTTGTATCAAAAAGTAACTACGCCAGAAGTGGCAGACGTCATGGGATGATGCAGTCAATAACAAACTTCATGTCATCAAACCAACCCTGGGAGAATGGACTCCTTCCTATAGAACTATCCGTAGAATACTGAACTATTTGGTTTTTTATGTCGCTGGTCGATATAAAACCTTTTAGTATTTTAAACATGTATAAGTAGAACCTCTTGTATGGTGCTAAATAGCCTAAGTGTGCTGGAGCGCCCTTAAAAATAAAAAACAAACAAACAAACCAAGTGTCAGCTCTTTCGTTACATGTATGTAGATCAGCCTAACTGTTTCCCTAAACTTGCCGATGTACCCGCAAGTTTGTAGAACCCTTAGTTGCTGGTCAGGCGTCTCCAATTACCGTCATATAAAAATTTTACAACAGTAGTCTAAATAAATAATGGGGTTATTATCTCTTATAATGCTTTGGCGTACATGTAACCCCCAGTCCTCCTTAGTACAAGTATGATATATTGTACGTCCTTCCCCTCCCCGTGTACCCTTCAATAGCGTAATAGTGATACTAAACTATAGACATTAATACCTGGCTAAACCTGCTCTATATTCATGACATCTGTCATCTTGAGTCCGTCCTCAAGTCAACATTTTGTCCCTGCATACGGGGATCATGTAGATTGATTAAAAATGCATTTTCTTAGTATTATAAATATCATGTGACGGGACTGGTGATACTAATTATAACTTTAATGATAAACTCTTATACTAGTTTCCTATATTACGCGACTTAAAAATATACCTACATGAATATACTATTATTTAAGCCAAATCCGACTGCAAACTGCACAAATCCAAACCTGACATCACGTGATTTGCCGGCATCTCTATGTCTCTGTACTTTCTAAGAAGTAGAGCAAAGAATACAGAGATAGGTACGCCGCTGCATTATGGTGCGGCAGGTTAGGGTCTTTGTTATTTCCCGTTCGACTTATAAGCGAGTATAGATATAGAGGAATACAGATTCGGTGTATGGTTTGCATTAATGAGATTTTGTTAAAAAGCTGTTTTTATAGCACAGACTGCAGCAATCACAAAAAATGAGAAGTTATTTTCACATAAAAGAATTGAGAATCCCCTCACAAATAATACTACTAACAAGGATGGAGTTAAGTTCTGAAAGATAACGTATACTAATAAGTTATAAAACCAGTAAGCTATCAAACGGAATGTGCACATCGCTATGCCCTTGCTGGCATGTCAACTTTAGGACTAATTTAGACTGTGTTTCTGTTTAATCTGTGTTTATCTGTACCACTACAAGTGTAACAGAACTTTAGGACTAATTTAGACTGTGTTTCTGTTTAATCTGTGTTTATCTGTACCTCTACAAGTGTAACAGAACTTTAGGATTAATTTAGACTGTGTTTCTGTTTAATCTGTGTTTATCTGTACCACTACAAGTGTAACAGAGAGACCAACGTATATCACAGTAATTAGAAATAAATAAATTTTTTAAAAATAAACAAACAAACAAATAAATATTTTACTATATTTAAAAAATCTCATTACATCAATAGACAGTTTCAAAGTGCGCATGCCTACACTGTAGAGTTACGCACGAGTTGTTTTGCTTGAATTGCGAGTAAAATAATGGCGTTAACGTGTGCGGCGAAGCTTCAACTGTTGGAAGTCAAGTCATATTTGATTAGCCAAATGAAAAAACATAATTTAAAAAATGTGTTTCCAATTGACGGAATGTGCTTGTTTCTCATTGCCGACCGTCGACTTTTTCGGCATGGGTATAACATTTTCTTTAAAAACATTACAGATTTAGCTTAGGTGTGAACTGAAAAATGCTAGGATTGTGATAATTAGGCTCATGCCTTCTACCTTAATAATTAGGGAGGTGTCAAATTGCGAAACTATCTAGTAAGACCTTTTTGGTGCACCATATTCATAAACATGCATTTTACATTCAAAACACCCATACGGTGCTTAAACAAACGACGTTTAACAAAATAAATTAGCTGTCATTTAAAAAAGTACATGGTTAAATAACAAAATTCAGTCACCTACCTTGCACGATTGCTTAAGTGACATTTTCTGTACCTGTCATAACATGTATACATTTTGAATAAAATTTCGTGTATGGATACGTAATATAGTGTCGAAGAAATACACAAGAATTAACCAAGTTAGTCCTTTTGTTGTCTTGACTGTGCAAATCCTTTACGAAATTCAGTTTTGTGTCTGGGTAGGCAAATTAGTGACAAATAACTACATAAGAACAACCATGTTAATCCTTGATTAAGTAAATAAGTCGAACATTTTTTAAAGTTAAAAAACATCTTTCTTGACGCACAATCAGAGGTCACATATATAGCTATTCAGAAAGCGTTAAGAAAAATATTCAATGTAATTAGCATGTAAAGAAATGATCTTTTCCGGCAAAGGTCGCATAATTTTTAAGCACATGTAACGATTAGAACGTTGATCTTTGTAATGGTCGCCTGTTTGCAAAAGGCATGAAGCAACGGAAATTTGTTTCGCAAAATTTGCCCTTCAGAATAAGTAAGGTTGCTTTAAAAAATAGTGGATAAAATGTGTGGAGAGTCTATTTTACACTGGTGTACGTTATGGGTAATTGAATGTGCAGACAATATCGGAAAATTATATCGTAGTCATCGAGGGGTCAGATTGTGACCGGGAAGAGTTGTGATCATTGGTGAGTGTACACATTAGTTTATCCCAGAAACAAGTGCCTGTGATTAATCAAATCGTCGAAAGGTTATGGGAGATAACCCTGATTATATACTTGACAGTGCCATTGAGTTGCAGTTGCTGAACCGATGGAATCCCACTTCTCTCACAATGATCACATGTCAGTGATGTGCAGCTAGACCATCTATGATCAAGAGTTTTAGTCTGGAAAAGCGGCGGGTTTCGTGGGGTAAATCAAATATACAAAATCGGAGATCATTTAGAAATGATTGTACCAAGTCGTTGCGTCTGAACGTGGAAATTGCATTTCCAAAGGTTTTCCTTTATTTATGATATACACATGTTCACAACAATACGCCAACGGCTCATCCAAAATGAATCTAACTTTCAGTGACGGTACTGACACATATGTATAACATTTAGAAGTCAAACCCAAAATCTTATTAGAGTTTGACCAAAATTGTGTATCTGTGTACATAAATTTATGACCGGGTTTTATATTGCATAAGTTTAAGCCATCCATGCCTATTGAAATCATTTACATTTGCATTTATCACCACTTTCTTAAATAGTCTATATTTTTAGAAAAATCAAAGATTCACAATTTATACACATACATCTACAACACGGACTAAATGCGATAAAAAAAAGAACAATGATAAAAAAGTCTGAAGACCATTAATATGATGCAAATGAAACTATACATAAATAATACATTTATATTCTACATTTTTTATGGACACTCATGTGCAATATATATTTTTTTAAAAACCATAGAGTTTTCCGCCATATAAAAATTTACAGTGATAGCAAAAACACTCATAGAAAAGGTGATATAAATAAAATTAATATATATATATAGTATGATAATTTCATGAGAACTGGAGGGCTTCTTTAAATTAAAGGATTTGGTTAATAAGATATTTGGTATATACTATATAAAAGTAGGTATTATATTTACTCAGTAGACAACGTCTTGTCCGAACACATGATGTTCTATCAGTTCACTCTTAGCCGAATACGGTTCATTCGGAATTTTCCTTTATTCCATAAATGGTTTAGAGATGCCACTAGAGGTGAATATGAAATATCAAAGCACAGACGGAAGCCAGAACATACACCATAGTTGTCACCTGAAATGGAGAGGAACACGATTCGAAACAAACCTCAATGAGAAACTTAATATACTTTAAATTTACAATATACAAAAACAGTTTTGAACAACTGAGACAAAATGTCTGAACACAACTGAAAAGCCTCTTACAATTTTATATGCGAAAGATATACATATGTAGAAGATATATTTGTTAGTGTAGCCAAATAGCTTTGCACACATCTTGGTAAGAATCAAGTATGGATAGAAAAACGAGGAATGTCTATCTCACACTGAAGGACACAATTTGTCTTCATGACTATTCGCAGCATATTACCATATTTAGTACACTAATTATATTTTGCTGGTCATGTCCTTGCCTAAGGTGCTTTTAATAAAGGAACCACATCAAATAGACTGGAAAACGAAATCCGATACGAAATGGTCACTAACATATAGCACACTTCAGCTATTATTCGAAGGAATCACATGGTCTTGTCAAATCAGCAGTTGATAATCCACTAAGACATGAATACTGTCATTAACATTATAAGTATTTGCTGCAAGACTGATAACAGACGTTAATGCATGGAAAGCCTTTATATTAGTAACTTACACAATTGTCTTATCCTTTTAGTAAAATATTCACTTATTTGACCAATTTAATCTGGTGGGTAAGATGCGGTAATTAATTAAACAAACAGCACATGTCGTGAATGACATGCCTTGAGATGACACTTCTTTTAAAAGTGTCTTAGTATTCTTGTAGGTATGTATTCTTTCACTCAAATTCGAGAATTGGCATTCTAAGTATCACAGCCATGTTGTAGGTAGACGTAGTGACATCCAAATTTGTAAAGGACTCTGGTACTCGCTAATCTATTCTGACCACATTAACATCTTCACAATATTCAATAGTTGTATAGCTTTGCGATACCGACGGTTAAGAGTAGCAGTAAAATCATGCTGCATTGTTGATGTCGCAGGGTACTATATACTCTTGTCGCCAGGCACATTACCGCTCATTGAACATGGAGTTCACGTTGTGCCTTTCGTTTAGTTGCTGTGTAGAATTCGTCGCTGTCGACGAGACTGTGTTGCATGAAAATTGAACTTGGAATCATGCTGTGGTCCGGAAGACACAGTCGTCTTTAATGGACAAATTTATATACTATTCCCAAGAGTCTACAGACGAATTGATGATTTCGCAAAAGTACCGTTTTGTGATTTCCAACTTTTCACGCGAAAGTATTGATCTTGCCATGACTTCGTAGCTTCTTTCAAGACGTTGAGATATGACCAATAGATACGAATGATGCCATGAGCCGCAGTCGTATGTCTTTGCATTTAGTATGAAGTTGTCCGTGCTGGTGGCAATATTATTAATTCCTGTTATTGGCCTAGCACTGAAACAAACCTCATAATATGATAGTAGGTGTATTCGTCTATCAATGCTCCTAAAAATTCATCTTCTATGTCTGGCCAACAACTGGCAGGGCAATCGATATACATACAGCTATAAGTATCAATGCAACGGATTCAGTCTCCTAAACGTTCAAATTGAAATAGCAATTTGGCTATCATATATGGTGCACTTGTAACATTTCCAAACTCGTCTAGGTGTGCGTAAAAATCCTTCACGTGCGACACTCACATTCTTATCAAAGATCAATCTATCATTGTGGCGACAAGGTTTGTTTTGTTTACACGTTTCAGCACCCAAACAGCATAAAGACAAAATATTAGCTTTCCTTGGCAATAATGAGGTGAATCAAGATGGTACAAGATGGTCAGTGACGGCACTTTGTATTTGACCAAATCATCGAATTGACGAATGTATATTACATCGATGTGTGCTGTCAACAGTGCAGGGTAGTCGGTAGAGAATCGAGCATATGTGCACAAACAATGGTACAAGGGACACAAATTGCAACCGTCCACAGACAGGTTTCCAGCTGGTATTTCACCACCGTTTTTAGCATGTTGTATATACTTATTTCATTTAAACATAAGTAATGGAGCAAGTACAAACCTTTGGGCTGAGTAACAACGGTCCTTTGAGAGATATGGCTGAGGTGGTTTGTTAGTTTGTTCTCGACATGGATTTTTATCGATAGACTAAACCACACGCGTTAGCGATGGTACAAGCTATCTTCAGTTAATCGATACCTCTCTGAACCGGTAATAATTGTCGAAATCTTGCCAAGTACTGTCGTAAAATGTTCACATCGGACGAAATATTTCAACATTTCTTCTTGAAGGTCATCTGTGTCTCTAAAGTAAATTTGTTACCAAGAGTGGGGTGCATTTTGTTGCGTTGTGTGCATAGGAATCATAGTGGTGAATGTCGAGTAAATAAAAGAGCACACAGGTTTTATTAACTTCCGTATTGAAAAAATGAGGAAAAAATATTATTGCATTTAAAACTATTTATGCATTCTACTCTAACGGATACCCAAATAGCATGTGTAATCTTTAAACTATATTTTTCTACATTCATATCAATGAGTTTGGCTCCATTTATGCTGACTATTAGAACCTCTGTTTATTGTCTTGAATAATGTTTCAAACGAAATCGTCTGATGTGTCATGAGACGTTATTGGCCATGATTGTAGCATATCAATAACAGTTCTTGTAACGATGTGATCCCTCTTCGTTCCAAGGGTCGTCGATGGAATCTAAAATCCATTCAGCAACATCAACTGCATTACGAGTGCCCCGAAAGATCTTTGAAACTTATACATCTTTTAATTCCTAGAGAAAAGTGTTACTCTCTTTTGTAGATTCCAACAAGATATTTACAAGAGTAGCACACTAAATAAGGTATAAGCACGTTTCTGTTCTTCTAGTGATTGCCTCATCAATGTTCTTCGTAACAGGATGGACTGACAAAGGACCAACGGAAAAGAGAACCATACAGTTGGAGGAAAGAAACAATTATGTGGTCGGTTGCAGTTTTAGTTAATACTTAATTATGATTTGGAGCAAACTATAAATGCATTTAAATGTTCGGATTACCGGTGCCTCATTTTGGTTCGCCGTTTCGCTTACTTTACTTTTCCTACTTCATCATATACATTCGACGGTAAGGTAATGGTTACTTTTTCAGTTTTCAATAGGCTAACTAATATGTGTTTGTCGTGCTCTGCTTTATTCACTTGAATCATTTCAGGTTTAAATCAAACGTGTTTCTTATATTTATTTAATCAACAAGATTGAAAAAAGAAGCAAATATATATCAATAATGGTTGGAGACGCGTATATCAAACGTTTAGCACGATTGTCACTAGAATAAATTAAAACAATTCTACCTGTCCGTGATTCAGTCAGGCAAATATTACCAGAACGTCAGGAATCTCAGTTTCACTATGCAGAGAGTTCTCAACCATTATTAACACTTGTTACTGAAGCACCTAAACCCTTTCTTCTTCAACTTGAAAAGATAGCAGAAAATACTAAGGAAACATCAGGAATATTACCAGATTTTCCTGTTCGAATGCCTCACCAGTAAAGCTTATTACTAAAGAGAAAACAACTAATGAAGTAGTATTTGAAGAATTACGTAATAAATTAAAAGCATTTGATAAATCTGATCCAAATGCGTTTCCCCAAGATTACAAATTCTCAAAATTACAAATTCTTAAGGTTACAAATTCTCATAGGAGGAAAACGAGCTGTTAATAACTCACCAGAAATATATTTAATGAAGCCGCTTATATTTGTCGACGATTATTTCAAATTGGTATCATGGATATTAGCATTTACCGAGAACTTATCGATGAACTCGTTGATAACTATCATAGTGATTAATTGTCACATTGATTAGAAATATAGATGACCAATAAGATGATCAAACATCATTGACAACTTGGACCTGTATTGTTTAGAATAACAAATTCAGGGTTCTCAGTCTATCAAGCAACTTACGGTGATGGTCTTATTAATGTTATTTAAGGAATATGTGCAAGAATGGACCCCAAAATAGCTCTGATTGCAAAACAATTATCAACAAAAGTTATCAGTACTATCAGTGAGAAAGTTCCCGGTGATATTGATAACGTTACTGGTAGGGCATTCACGGCAATCACGGATAGACTAGAACAATGAAAACCACAGCCAGTAAAATTAACATCTACTGACATTATGCCTGCGAATGACAGTAGAATAATAAACAAAGTCGCGGATGAAACAAAACTAGTAGCATCGATGGATCAAGGATCTGATAAAGTACGAAGACATATTACTGCAAATTAAATAGCAGGAAGGGTTCGTATTTCTTTGATAAAATAAGATTATGATTCTGATCGAGGGATTTATAATAAAATGTCTCAAACATGCGAGAAAATGATGATATAGATGATATCTGGCGAAGTGCTGGTGTTGCTGATGGTAAAGTAATTATAACAAAATTCTCACTGTGGATGCCTGTAATGACCCCGCAGATCATTAAAGAAAACAAACTACTCGTTTTTATGGATCAAAGTGGTAAATCAATATTGTCATGGTTAACAGTGACCACAAAAATTATTCAAAGTACTGTTCAAAATATGAACCGATTAAACTCTCGAGAACGTAGCCGTATGATATTTGACAAACTCAGAATTATCGAGGTCTGTTTAAGAATAAACTGCTAACAAGAGCCAGCTGAAGATATATTGTTAGATTATACCACAAACCGCGTTACACGAGCTTTTTGCTTGATAACATTTATGGGAAGTGAATCACGTCACGTGATCAGAATATAGATACTGGTTTACAAATATCACAAATAGATTTTACAAAATTATATCCAATCTATTACTTTTCTCTGTAGCATCTTGATTTAACAAGACAAACTGTCGTTGATATAAACTTTCGAGCCCGCGTAGTTTAAGTTCTAGCTGAAGGTTACAGAGCAATAACTATTAAGCTCAGCGATAAATCGATGCTACTTGAAGGTGCTGGTGGACGCACTAATAGAAAACAAAAACAGTTCTAAATATGTAATATAAAACAATTAGATTACTCGTAAAAAAATGACATATCATCATGTAAATGTTTATCTGACTCCTGATCAGATTAAAAATTACAATCCGCGTCAGTGAAAAAATTTGGAACTACAATGATACTAAAAAAACAGTCGGATTAAAGGTCGTGAAATTAAATCATCGTTGACAGAACGCCAGCGTAACAAATTCAGTGATGCTAAACATAACAAAACTGGAATAAGAATTATTCTATCAACGGGTGCTATTTCAGATATAACCAAAATCAGGTGGTATATTTCCACTCCTGGCGGTAATACCAGCATTAAGTGCAGCCGCCGGTGAAAAAATGTCATACGTACTGACCAGTCCGGACACTTAATTGACATGCGTATAGAATTTTTTAATATAAATCTATAAATCTATACGTAAAATCGTAGAACTTTGATATTTTCAAGCTCAAAGGGAAATCAGATTTATTTTATTCGGACGATTGTTGTTTTTCTTTTGTGTGTAAACTTGTAAGATCATCAACCCAAGCACACTATTTCTATAATCGAGTTTAGGATTTGGGGTTAAAATATAATACCAAATTAATTTTAGCAATTTTTCAACACAATTAGGACAACAAATCATAAACACCCCCAAAATCAATTAGGGAAACGCTGGAGGAATGACCCTTGATATGGCCGAAATGTTTTGACTTTTCTTGAACAAACAACTAAAATAGATTAAGAAACCGTTGAATCTTGACTAAAAATTTCATATTTGTCAATGAAAATTAAAAAACCACATATTATAATCAGAATTTAAAATAATCTGAAAGATCAAAGATACCTTTCACTTTCGAAAGTAACAGAGTTACTTTGGATTTCTTCCCAATCTGACATAATTTTAAATTCACCTCTACGAGTATTAATTGTTTTTCCCTCACCTCATTTTTTTAATGTAGTTAAAAATGTGATACTGACCTATCTTAAATGTAACAGACGTAGAGGAGCAAGGTATGTGATCGATGTGTTAATTTTTTACCCTCGTATATTACTTGTTTACGTGTATTTCCACGTTGAGGAGCAGTTGAATCTAAACTGTATATTGCAGGTCAACCCTTGGATCTTACCACGCTATATACTTTATGTTCCGTAATTCTCCTAAAAGAATCAGTCGCTCTTGTGTTGCCTTCTTCAAGTTCACCCGGTTTATTTAAGTATAGACATTTACATTACCTAATACTGATTGTTTTGAAAGTTCATGTCGTTGTATTGGTATCTGTATTTTGTAATTGCATTAATAAGTTTCATTTTGGCTGTTCTAGGAATTTCATTATTTAATGCAGCTATCACAATTGGTAATCTTGTAACCCATTCGTATCCTGAATTATTTACTGCGCATACTGATATCCAAATAACAGCGCAGCAAGCGTTTGATTAAATCGTTCAATAATTGCCTGATCACGATGAATTATAGTATGTTCTCGTATATTTGGACATGGTGCTTTATCAATGATGATACTGCACCAAGACATTCTTTTCCAGGATCAGCCTGTAGTAAATGGGGCCATCGTAATGGTCCTCTTTGATAAATTCCTTCAAAAGCAGATATATCTTCAGTTGCTGATTTAGTTGATAGTGACGCTGCCTCTTTATACCTAGTTGCAACATCAACGACAGTTGATGCGTATTTGCACGTTATTTCCAATTGTAATCGTATCATGTGGTAAAAAGTGGTAAAATGCAACTACTACTTAATTTAATACCGAGATTGTTGAAATGGGATAAACTGTATTTAGTTGCTCAGTCTGTGAATGATTAGCGATGCTACGAAGTGTTAAAAGACTTTAATGAAAATGCAAATACGATAAATGAAGGTGGTGATGACATTATTAATTTTATCACTGATATTGATGAAGCACCGTCCGTGGATCACCTTGATGGGTTTATTAATAATTTAGTTAGGTACGATAATGTAATGCTGGATAAACAATCAAATCCGGCAAGATTAATTTCCCGAGGTAGGCATAAAAATACTGATATGATTTATGCTACTCAGCGATAGACACAAATACCAAAATTGATCAGCACTATTGTAGCTGTATTTAATGGAGTTGATACACATACCTTAACGAAATGTTCATCAGACTTTATGTAGCAAAAATATGGATATAATAAATTCACAAACTTCTCGTGTGCACAAACTACCCCACTTGGATTTATAACGATAACTTTACATGATCCTAGATCACGATATCGAGTCGGTCTTGATACAATCTTTGGTTGAGAGACTGATCTAATTTACAGCAACAAAGAGGGCGTAACCTCGAATAAGTTTCAGAAAAAAAAAACGTCGCGTGCATTATATATACATACGGGGACAAGAATGTCTCTCTCGATTAGTTAGAGGCTTCGAATTAGCGATATTGACGCTAGTTTTTCGTTTTTGTAAGAAGCCTTACTTTAGCAAATTGGACCTTATAAAGTCGAGGTGGGTTCACCTTCTCTGCTTCTTAGATAGATAGATAGATAGATAGATAGATAGATAGATAGATAGATAGATAGATAGATAGATAGATGGATGGATGGATGGATGGATGGATGGATGGATGGATGGATGGATGGATGGATGGATGGATGGATGGATGGATGGATGGATGGATGGATAGACGGACGGACGGACGGACAGACAGACAGACAGACAGACAGACAGACAGACAGACAGATCGATCGTTCGATGGATGGATGGATGGATGGATGGATGGATGGACGGACGGACGGACGGACGGACGGACGGACAGACAGACAGACAGACAGACAGACAGACAGACAGACAGACAGATAGATAGATAGATAGATAGATAGATAGATAGATAGATAGATAGATAGATAGACAGACAGACAGACAGACAGACAGACAGATAGACAGATAGACAGACAGACAGACAGATAGATAGATAGATAGACAGATAGACAGATAGACAGATAGATAGATAGATAGACAGACAGACAGACAGACAGACAGACAGATAGATAGATAGATAGATAGATAGACAGACAGACAGACAGACAGACAGACAGACAGACAGACAGACAGATAGATAGATAGATAGATAGATAGATAGATAGACAGACAGACAGACAGACAGACAGACAGACAGACAGACAGATAGATAGATAGATAGATAGATAGATAGATAGATAGATAGATAGATAGACAGATAGACAGATAGATAGACAGATAGATAGATAGATAGATAGATAGATAGATAGACAGACAGACAGACAGACAGATAGATAGATAGATAGATAGATAGATGGACAGATAGATAGATAGATAGATAGATAGATAGATAGACAGACAGACAGACAGACAGACAGACAGACAGACAGACAGACAGACAGATAGATAGATAGATAGATAGATAGATAGATAGATAGATAGACAGATAGATAGATAGATAGACAGATAGACAGACAGATAGATAGATAGATAGATAGATAGATAGATAGATAGATAGATAGATAGATAGATAGATAGATAGATAGATATCCCTTTAAACGTTTAGCATATACACATGAGAAAGCATGTTAGCGTGAGTCTTCTTGTAATTATATGTTTGTGGTGTGATTAAAATTCGTATATAAATTCAGTACGATCTGATTGATCAATATCCCGCAAGCAAAACACTGTTTACTTCTGCGTTTGAAACACCCACATATAACTCATAGGTATGCCGACCCAATGAAATCATTCAAAACGTCACGTGATATCTGACTGTAAAGTATAAATAGATAGCAATGACCAAAATAGTTTGCTGGATATAACTCCTGGAAAATTCTACAATAGCTGTTGCTGTGCGTATCTTTTGAAATTTCAACAAGATGAGGGCCATAATTTGGATTGCTGTCATCATGTTCACCACTTCCCAAGTGCTGTCATTCCCACGTAAGTGACATTCACTAAGCTGTTGCCCCTGAAATGAAACATTTTTTCACATCTTCATTCCTTTCATGATAATCAACAGTAGAACAGGCAAGAAAACTGGCATAATTGCGCAATACTTTTGCAAGAAAATGTATTTCTGCTCAAAAACAGTGAATGATTGTTGGGAAAACACAACTAGATCGATTGCTACCGCTAATACATATGGGAACTACTCTCTACATTGCACTTTAGTGTTCTGTATGTACTTTCAAGAGTGCAAGTGGTACAAGTGCTTTACCTAATTTTATTTCCCCATCTAAGTTTGTTCGTGTGCATGTTATCATGCTACATAATACTAGAGTATTTAGATTACAAATTACTGTTCAAATTATGACGTTTTAAAATATTAATAACCTAGGCATGATTCAAGGAAACATTTATTAAATTGCCTCAAAGAAAATATGATTGCAAATGTTGACAGTTTCCGTTTGATGACGTTAGAAACACGTGCCTTATATTATCAGCCTTGAATTCATCTATTTTGATATCAAACGTTCGTTGCAGAATGCACAGCGGATACTGTCTTATATTGCCCTATAGGATGCTGTCTTATATATCCCTATCAGATGTTGTCTTATATTGCCCTATCGGATGCTGTCTTATATTGCCCTATCAGATGTTGTCTTATATTGCCCTATCGGATGCTGTCTTATATTGCCCGTCGAATGCTTCATGTTAGTCCGTTTAAAAGACTTTGTTCCCTTGACACTACGATGTTTAAACCATTACTTCAAATTATGCGAAATTAGTGCATCTACATCTCAGTGGAACTAATCAGACTGACCTTGTCTTGCTTTCATGAAATTCACAACTTGATTACGTACTTATATTAAAACGTTCGTCAGTAAGACTTTCTGTACTTGTCTGTACTAACATGACGTGTGTGAACATTGTTCATATTTTGGTGTGATATGTGTAATTTTGTCTCCAAGTTGTATCCAGATATTTATCCATTATTTTCACTTTGTTTGTTTGTTGTTTGTTTATTTCAGCGAGAAACAGCAACAAAATAAGCAAACAATTTCGACCGGTACTGTAGCGTGGTCTACTCTTCTTGCATTTTTATCTTTTCTCCAGCACATCAAACTATTATCTCCATCATTTGTGATTGATGTTCATGTAATATATTTGAATAACCATACGAATTGGCACACCAGTTGAAGATGTAGAAAGATGTCAACTACAGGTTAATTCATTCAGCACCTTACCTAATTTACACGATATCCCCATAAATGTGCTTCTTTCAAATCAGTTTGAATCGTCTCCATCCAAGTGTCTGAAACTAATCACAATTGTTCTTTTTTGTGGTCATTATTGCTACTGTTATTGTTAGAGAGGACATTGGACCTAGAGTATTATATAAATCTTGGAAACAATTTGCAACGACAATACCCAATATGGTATCGAATTTAGGACAGACGGAACGAAACCTAACAGCATAAGATTTCACTTTGTACCATTAACGTGGCCATGTAGTTTAAATTGAATGACGTCACAAAAGAGAAATATGTCATCCAGCTATCAAAGCATTGTGCCCCGAACACCAGCGCCTATGCCATTACTTGTTACGATAAGAAAGAACAACAATGTAATCTGTACCAAAAACCACGATACTCATAATTACGTAAGGAAGAAATATTTAGTAAGTTATTATCTGGAAACATTAGTGATGATTGGTCACAATCAGTGCCTATAATGTATGCTATTAAAACCAATTCGAATTATGATAATATAATTTTGGCAATAAATATTGATTTTCCCCCAAAATCTACATTTCAACATTCAATAGTTATATTCAGTGTTCAATTGCCAATTAGAGGGACTAATTTTATATTTTCATTCCATTTTAGGCATTAAAGACAAGTTTGCTTGTCCCCTTTTAAAATGTGAGGTGATTGCTCCCGAATGCGCAGAACCAACATATTTCCGCGAAAAGGGATCTGTTTGCAGAGGATGTGACCGTGATATCTGCGAACCTCCGTAAGTGCAACCAATAAGTGGATATATCTTCCATCGAAATTACTCCCTCGTGTTACTTCCTCTAGCAAACCTATAAACCTGTTTTAAGTTATACATTGTATATGCGTACACTATGACCTGACATTGTAGTGAAAATTCAGTACACATTGAGAAGTAAACAAGCCCATTGTTCAGAAGACAGCAAATCATGCCTGTAATTGGGCATAGTTTTCTTATGCACGACAAATTATTTACTCTTTCCCTCTGTAGTTTCCTGCTGTTTTAATCATTTTTGAAAGAGATAGATATATCAAAGTATATGACTAAATAAAAATAAATTATCAGTACAAGTTCTCGTACGTACAGACTGACTCAATAAAATATATTTTAATTCCTTTTTCATTTTGCAATGCAGATGATAAATTAAGTTATTTTAAAATATATTCTATCTGTCTTCACAATAATTAGCATTATCAGGGACTGCATTCAATTTATATATATATATATATATATATATATATATATATATATATATATATATATATATATATATATATATATATATATATATACGGCATGACTTAATTGTGATTTAGTGTGTGTTTGATAAGGCTTTAACCATTTTTCAGTCATATCGTTACACTGTCTGCAGTGAGGAAGTTTATTGTGATGTCTAGCACTGGGGCATCATGCCTCATACATGTGGTATGATGTCCCACCCTGTCACATTATCCTGACACCAGGCAGACCAATCCTAACAACAACATCTTAATGCTGATCACCAAGTGAGGCAGCTGTTAGTAAGTCTTTGGTATGACTCAGCTGGGGATCGAACCCACGTCCTCCCGCTTCCGCTGCGGACGCTCTAACCGCTAGGCCACCGGAGCGGTTTGTAATTTGTAATTTTCTGTTCAAATGTTGTAAACATAGACCTGACAACCGCTTTTTTTTGACACGTAAAGTGAAAAAATAAAAATAAAACCTGCTTTCATCAACTAAAAACATCCCATCTTTGCTAGCCAATACGCTGTGTTAAATCTAACACTTGGCGGATCGATCAGATATTTCAGAACTTTGTCCTAGCGACATCAGTTGGATTTCATGAGCTACCTCCCTTAGTATGTAATGCCAATTAAACAATAACGTGTAACAGCGGTGTATTGTACCTCAGCCAAAAATGTTGGAGGCATTTGACTTCAAAAGAATACATTGTATGTTGAAATATCTAAAGCATGACTACATACCAGATAGAATCAATTACAGGCGTGTTTGAGTGGCAAGTATTTGTACAAGCAAGACCAATAGTTCATTTCTGAGTCAATTCCAGTTGTATACTCACCTTGTCTTGATCATATGAGAACGGTGTTCGATCTGTTAGACTTGATTTTGATTGGATACGATGGTTTGCCGTCAGATTCAAAGACATCCACAAACCCGAAACACCGACATATCTGATCGAGCATTCAAGTTGTAGATAGGTCTAACATATCGGAACCTTGGCTAGCGAAGATGACAAGGAGCAGACAGACTAGACATTAGGTTTCCAAATTAAACAAATGCAAATTGTATTTTACTGATCGAGATGATTTATAATTCTTCTCTTAAAGGCTTCAAAGGCGCTCTCAGCTTCTAGTATTGGCAGTACTAATAGCGGTAATAGTAGCACATGCAATAGTAATTACAGTTAAAGTAATATCAGCAATAGTATAAAGAGCATTAGCAGCTGCAGCAGCAGGTGTAGTCCCTTTATTCGAAGTAGCAATAGTAGTACAGGTAATAGTAAATGCAGTAGTAGAGTAATACTAAAGCTATTATGATTAGTAGTAGTAGTAGTTATAGCAGCAATATAATAATAGAAGAAAACATTTTAAAACCCAGCAACATATTGATTTGTAATATTTCAGAACCTTTGGGACGTAATAAAACATGGTGGACGTTTGCCACTCTGATTGACGGTACAACTGAAGAAACAATCAAATTCCCTGGAAATGCTCCTGAGCATCCAAACCTGTTTATTCTCACAAAAGAACGGTTAATATACGTTTTTGTTTTGAATTTGCAAGTACCATGTGTAATACGGAGAAATAAAGTTCTATTAATTTGAATACCTTTATAGTATTGCTTCATTTTATTTCCATTAATTCAATATAATATTTATTTTAGCTACGGTGATATCCCATTCATTCAATATATAGCGGCTTGAATGTATTTAAGATTTATATATTCCCATGTAGAGACCATATTTTCTTCTTTCCATTGATATTTATAAAATATACTTGTAAGATTTGTGTACGTGTTCTACACTCGAATTATCCATGTGACATATGGTACATGAAAGACCCAAACGTGTATTTATCAATTATAAAGTGTTTGTTCACATTTTGTATTGGACTTAACTGTATTCTGTATTATTCAACAGATATAAATTTCATTAAATACCACGGTTAGTTCTGTTGGTTTGTAGTTCCTGAACAGCTATTAAATTAGCAACTAGCCATGTACATTTTAGGGTTTTCATGAATTGAAATAATGTAGCAACACTTATAGATTAGTTAGAGGTGATTACACTAACACAGTAGGATATACTTATTTATGACAACTGCTTACAAGAAAGAATATCAAATTTGTGCGACGGCATTGATATATATTTCTGTTATTTAAATGTTAGATGTAGATAGGGGTTAGAGTTTTACGAGAATCACACAGAATCAATAACAGCCCAAGGATTTTTGGCACTTTGAGCAAACTATCACTTTGGCGTCTACTCAACCTCAGACAAAAAATTCACTCCCGTTTCATATTGGCGTCAGTTAAGTCGCGGTGCCCTAGGCGATGGCAAAATTTGTCTATATGCATGGGCTGGTAATACACTAAGCACATTTGGGTACATTTAGTAATTTATAGTGCGTGATTTCAAACCAAGTATTTCAAAATAATTTCAATTCTGACGACTTTTGAGCAATATTTTTAACGAAATAAAAGTCATACAATTCCACAATTTAGCTGGTACATCTACATCTTAAAACAAACTTCAGTTTGAAAAAGAAGTAGTCAGAAAAAACCGTTATGACTTGCAATGAGTTTTAAAATTATTCAGCCTGGAGATATGGTTGACTATTGATTTAGGTTGTAACTTCCCTCAGAGAATTCGTAAACGAATTTTCATACCAGGATGTACCATAAACTAATCAATAATTCACAAACATTAATAATAAGATTCAATATAAATAATATATTGATCCCCAACATTAACTTGAATGGCATGTGTAAGTCATTTAAATACATTATTATTCCTATACTATATTTTTTTACTAGTATGTACAGCAGGGTTGACAAGGAGAATTGACCGGAGATGTACCCTCGCGGCTAGAGGGGGGGGGGGGGGGTAAAGGGGCTCGGGCCGAATAACACTTTTTAATTTTAATTTTAAAAAAAAAACATTTTGCTTGAACAAAAACTAGGAGAGGCCAAGGTGTTTCTTACCCCCAGGGCCCGTAATAGCTCTGTACGACCTGTTAATGTACATGGTCATTTAAATGATTTAATATTCCAATACTGTATTACCTTTAGTAACGAGTACGTTTTCATTTTAATAGCTTATTATTCATTTACTGTATAAATCAAATTAACTTCCACATGATACTTTAAATACATTCCTGTTATTAATTTCTTAATGAGATGTTTAGAATGCACAACAGTCACTTTTTAAAAAAAAATACTTAAATACGTTTGAGCGTGCTTAAATATGTTCAATACAATTCTTTCGGTAAGTTTTTGATGATTTTTGTTAATACATTTGACTTATAAAGGTTAATTGTAATTAGTATTATATTTCACCAATGGTACTAATTTTGCAATATCCTTTAAACGCCATATTGACATATATTAGTATAAAGCTGATGAGGTAACATTCTTGAAGGGAAAAATACGGAGGTTAAAGTTTATCCTAATCTTTGGATCTTCCACATCCGTTAGCCCCGTAGAAGTTGTTAAGATAGATCATTGTCATGCAAGGTACACATATCAAGGCTGTGACAACATTAATCT